>PVKN010011345.1:0-21761 GCA_004027915.1 Capromys pilorides | reverse complement strand
TATATCAATAAAGCCAAGGCAAAAAAATCACATGATCATCTCAATTGATGCAGAAAAAGCTTTTGACAAAGTCTAACATTCATTCATGTTCAGAGTCCTACAGAAATTGAAATAGAGGGCCTCTACCTCAGTCTGACAAAGGCCATCTATGACAATCCAACAGCTAACATAATTCTAAATGGGGAAAAACTAAAGTCTTTTACTCTCAGATCTGGTACAAGACAAGTTTTTCCCCTATCACCACTCCTATTCAATATAGTTCTGGAATCATTAGTTGCAGCTAATAGACAAGAGAGAGAAATAAAAGGAATAAGAATAGGTAAAGAAGAAGTTAAACTATCACTATTTGCAGATGACATGATAAACTACTTGGAAGACCCAAAGAACTCCACCAAAAAGCTACTAAAATTAATACACAAATTCAGTAGCATAGCAGGATACAAAGTCAACACACGAAAATCCTCCACACAGATAACAAACACACTGAGAGAGAAAGCAGAGAAACAGTACCTTTTATGATAGCACTGAAAAAAAAATACTTAGGAATTAACCTAACTAAAGAAGTAAAAGATCTTTTCAATGAAAACTACAGTGCTCTGAAAAAAGAGGTCCTAGAGGGTTTCAGAAAACGGAAAGATATTCCCTGAGCCTGGATAGGTAGAACCAACATTGTGAAGATGGCCATACTCCCTAAATTGTTATACAGATTTAATGCAATCCCTATCAAAATACCATCAACATACCTCACAGACCTAGAGAAATCATTCCTAAAATTTATTTGGAACCAGAAAAGATCTAGAATTGCAGAGACAATCCTCGGCAACAAAGATAAGGCAGGAGGCATTACAAGTCCTGACTTAACGTAGCTACAGAGCTACCTTGATAAAATCAGCATGGTATTGCAAAAAATAGACCTTAGGATCAATGGAATAGATTAGAAGATGTAGAAGCACATACAAATACACTCAGCCACCTTATTTTTGACAAAAGGGCAAAACATGTCTACTGGAAAAAAGACAGTCTCTTTAACAAATGGTGCTGGAAAAACTGAATTTCTACATGCTGAAAACTAAAACCTGACCCAGGTCTATAACCATGCACTAAACTAAAGTCAAAATGTATTAAAGATCTAAATATTAAAAGAGGAACAATAAATCTCCTAGAAGAGAAAGTGGGAGAAAATCTTGAAAACATCGGAGTAGGCAAAGAGTTCATGGACAAAAAATCAAAATGCATGTTTGACACTTGAAAGAATCAACAACTGGGGCCTCCTGCAGCTAAGAAGTTTTTTCACCTCAAAAGAAATTACCAACAGAGTGAAAAGACAACTCACAAATTTTGAAAAGATTTTAACTAATAAGTATTTGGACAAAGGTTTTCTATCTAGAATTTATAAAGAACTAAAAACCTTTAGGATCCCAAAATTCAGACTCAGTCCAGAAATGGGCATCTGAGATGAACACACACTTCTCAGAGAAAGAAATTCAAGAAGCCTATGAATGCATGGGGAGGTGCTCTGCATTGCTAGCCATTCATGAAATGCAAATTGGAGCAACACTTGGATACCATCTCACCCCAGAAAGAATGGCTACCATAAAGAAATCAACCAACAGCAGATGTTGGAGAGGCTGTGGGGAGGGAGGAGCCCTTTTCCACTGCTGGTGGGGGTGCAGACTGGTGCAGCCATTGTGGAGAGCAGTGTGGAGACTCCTTGGAAAACTGGAGCTGGAAATTCCATTCAATCCAGCTATCCCCCTGCTGGAATTTTCCCAAAGGAACTGAAAACATCATACCATAGTGATGTCTGTGCACTTATGTTTATAGCAGCCCAATTCATGATGGCCAAATCTTGGAAATAACCAAGATGTCCGTCATATGAAGAATGGTTGAAAGGGATGTGGTGTTTTTGTACAATGGAATATTACTCAGCCGTGAAGAGTGATAAACTAGAAGACTTCTGGAATATATCTTGAGCATATGTTCATAAGTGAGATAAACCAGATCTACATGTGTAAATATTGCATAATCTCCCTAGTGTGGGAACTCAAAAGAAGAGATAAAAATGGAGTGGCATAATACAGCTAAATGGAAATCAAGGACTTAGTGGTTAAACAGTAAAGTGTCTGGAAATGGAAGGAAAAGGAAACATGTCAGGAGCAAAACTATGCACTTATATGCACAGGATGAATTAGACAAGGGTCCTAAGAAACCTCAAATGGCTTTTGACACTAATGATAACATTATGTAACACTGGAACTGTGCTTGGAATGCCTGTCATTCTGGTCTTTTGGATGAGTGCTGCTTCTAATGTGATTTCAGTTACTGTTATATTCACTCTCAGGTAAATGGTTGGTTTGCAGAAAACAAAAAGGGGTATTGAATGAGAGTAAGAGACTAGGAAAAATCCCAAAGGATGGACAGGCTAAAATTTGGTACATGTTTAATATTTCTAGATATCTGTGTGAAAATATGTAACTGCTTTTGTCACATTCCATGGAGATTTATTAGAATATCAGTGATTTATGGAAGATACCAACTCCAAGTTAGGTCTAGGATATTTGATATTCAGAAGGACAGTGATAGTATGCTCAAGCACCCATGTTTTGGAGTGATAGTGTCACTGAGATGTTTTTCTGGAGGGCTAAGAATATAAGTTTACAGACCAAAAATTAGAGAAATAAAAAAAATGGCTATAAGGATGGCAAATGTTTTTACCCTAACCCTTCAAGATCAGTGACAACTTAGGACAGAACAGAGCCTGTGCTGTAATATCCTATAATAACTTGGTTGTTTCCCAAATTTTCTGTTCAAGGAGATTAAGGGACCACAGAGGAAAGGGATTCAGGGTAAACAGTGTGCCTAGGGAGAGTCACCTGGAGAGAAAACATTCTCGCAGGCTTTCACAGAGAGCAGACTGGTCAGGCAGTGGGCATGGCTCATCCGGATGGCTGACACTGACAACAGTTCTACAGAGCACTATACATGTTTCCAGGGTGGATCCTGGGGGGATTTGACTGATCTTGAGAGATATAAAAAAAATGCATGTTTTGTTATGCAGGTCTTGCTTTGGCTTGCCCTTGACCATCCAGCAGAAAAGCTTAAACATGACGCATGGGACATAAGGGTACTTTAGTATGCTGAGCTGTAGAAGGCTCAGGTCAACAGCTTCCAACTTTGCCAGTTTTGCCAGTAACACACTGCAATTATGGAGCATTTGACTATGTATGCAACTACCTTCTTTTAGATCAAAGAGAAGAAATCTATTGTACCAATAACCATTAGGAAATTTATCATGTTTACACTCTGTGCCCTGTATAACTACAACGAGGACAATAATATGCATTGTATCAATTATTGTGAATGTACTACTAACATGTTTTGAAACTGTCACATTGTCATTTCTTATTAAAAGTAATTAAAAATAAAAAAGAGAAACACTAAATCCTCTGGAAGAGAAAGTGGGAGGAAATCTTGAAGGCATCAGAGTAGGAAAAGAGTTCATGGACAAAAATCAAAATGTATGTTTAACACTTGAAAGAATCAACAACTGGTACCTCCTCCAGCTGAGAAGTTGTTGTATATCAAAGAAATTACCAACAGAGTTGAACACACTAAATTTGAAAAAAAAAAAAAACTAATAAGTATTCAGACAAAGGTCTTCTATCTAGAATTTATAAAGAACTAAAAATCATTCTGATCCTTGGGCTGGGGAAATAGCTCCATGGCACAAGTGCCTACCTGGCAAGTGCAAGGTCATGAGTTTGAACCCTAGTCCTGAAAAAAAAAAATCATTAGGATTCCAAAATTCAAAGACCCAATCCAGAAATGGGCATCTGAGATGAACACACACTTCTCAGAGAAAGAAATTCAACAAGCCTATAAATACATGCAGAAATGCTCCACATCGCTAGCCATTCATGAAATGCAAATCAAAACAACACTTAGACACCATCTCACCCCAGAAAGAATGGCTATCATAAAGAGATCAACCAACAAGTGTTGGAGAGGCTGTGGGGAAAAAGGAACACTTCTCCACTGCTGGTGGGAATGCAGACTGGTGCAACCATTATGGAAAGCAGTGTGGAGACTCCTTAAAAAAACTAGAACTGGAAATCCCATTCAACCCAGCTATCTCCCTACTGGGAATTTTTCCAGAAGATCTGAAAACATCATGTCATAGTGCTATCTGTGCACCTATGTTCATAGCAACAATTTGTGATAGCCAAATGTTGGAAACAACCAAAATGCCCATCATCTGAAGAATGGTTGAAAAAGATGTGGTATTTTTATACCATGGAATATTATTCAGCTATAAAGAATGATAAACTAGAAGATTTCATATATAAGTGGATGTATATTGAACATATGTTCTAAAGTGAAATAAAGCAGACCTACATGTGTAAATATCATATTGTCTCCCTAGTGTAAAAACACTAAAGAAGAAATAAAAATGGAAAGGCATAACACAGCTGAATAGAAACCAAGGACTTACGCATTAATGAATCGTTTGCAAGCAGAAAAGATAGGACATGGCAAGAGCAAAATCATGCACTTATATACAAAGGGTGAATTAGATAATGGTCCTAAGAACCACCAAAATATTTTTCACACTGAGGATACAATGGATAACTCTAAAATTATGCTTGGAATGTCTGCCATTCTGGTCTTTTGGATTTGTGCTGCTACTAATGCAATTTCAGTTATTGTTATACTCTCTCTCAAGTAAACGATCAGCTTACAAGAAAACAAAAAATAATATTAAATGAGAGTAAGAGACTAGGAAAAATGCCATAGGATTAACTGGCTACAATTTTATATACACTTAAATTTCTAAATGTCTATGTAAAACTGTGTAACTGCTTTTATCACATTGTATAGGAATTTATTAGAATATCAATGATTGATGGAAAATACAGATTCCAAGTTAAGTGTAAGATGCTTGATATTCAGAAAGACAGTGATGTTACTCTCAAGTACCTATGTTATAGAATAATAGTACCACAAAGTTTCTCTTCTGAAGGGTTAAGATGTAAGTTTACAGACCAAAAATTGGAGAAAAAGAAGGGCTACAAGGATTGTCAATGTCTTGGCCCTAGCCCTTTAAGGTCAGTGAGGACACAGAACATAAGAGAACCTGTGCTATAACATCCTATAACTCAGTGGTTTCCCAAATTTTCTGTACAAGGAGATTATGGGACCACAAAGGAAATGGATTAATGATGTATAATGTGCCTAAAGAGAGTCACCTAGAGAGAAAACATTCTCTCGGGCTTTCACAGAGAGCAAACTGGTCAAGCAATGATCGTGACTCATCCAGATGTCTGACACTGACAACAGTTCTACAAAGCACTGTACATGGTTTCAAAGTAAATCCTGAGGGGACTTGACTGATCTTGGGACATACAAAAGTTACATGTTTTGTTATGCAGGTCTTGCTTTAACTTGCCCTTAATCACCCAGCAGAAAACTTTAACCATGAGATATAAAACATAAAGCTAGATTAGAAGTATGCTGAGCTGTAAAAGGCATAAATCAACAGCTTCCGACATTCCCAGTTCTGCCAACAACCCTTTGCGATTATGGAATACTGGACTATGTATACAACTACTTTCTCTTAGTTCGATGAGAAGAAACTTTTTGTACCAACAATGATTAGAAAAATCATGTCTGCATCCTATGCTCTATATAACTACTATGAGGACAACAATATGCATTGTATCAATTATTGGGAATATTTTTGAAAATATCACATTGTTATTTCTTATTAAAAGAAAAAATGAAGACTTTCAGTGATATGCTAAGATGCTGGGACTTCCTCACACTGCTTTTCATGAGTCTTTTTTTTTTAGGCAGGATGGTAATCTCAGGCCACTTGATCTTTTTCTCCCTCCTTTGCCACAGCTTTTTAAGTTCAGGTCTTATTGTTATTCACTGCAGAAAATACAAAAGTGAATTACATTTTACAACTCTATTAGCAGAGCTTTACCCTTAGACCTAAAATTCTGTAGTCCTTTCTTCCTTGGAATACTACAAGTCCCATCTTAAAAGCACTGGAGTAAATGAGATTTTAACCACTGGTCCAGCAAAGGGTCATTTCCATGACTGCAGATTCTGGGAACAGCATTGCTCCAAAGCCAGTGGACAGTGTGGAACGCTGCTCTTCTTCAGAGCCAGCTCATTTATTTGCTGGGGACAGTGGATTCTCTCATCATGACATATTTGGCTTCATTTGTAATACTGGAATTTCTTAAGTGTTCTTGGACACCATCCAATCCCCAAATATTAGTCATGCTGCTTGACTCTCAAACAAATCCCGAAGTTGACACTCTTGAACACATCCTTTCCTATTTGCATGGAAATTAGATTTTAAAAACATGGAAATGAAAACAAGTTTTGTAGCCCGCATCCACAAAATGCCTTTCCACCAGTAAGTGGACTGTAAACTTTGCTTCCAAACGGCAGCTTTCAATTTCATTAGGTTTACAATGCTTGAGATGCCAAAGGAGGAATTGCAAGCTGGCACACTCCCCTGCCAATGAAGAGAATTTTCCCTTGGTGACAACTTCCTTGTGTTTGGCTTTGCTTAGCTCTGACTGAATTCGAGCTCCTTTTAAGTCTTTTACCTTGATACCTTCACTACACATTAACAAAAGTAAATCAACTTTTGATCTCAAATTTGTATAATATTGCATCTATTTCTCAAACTGAAAAGACATATAGTCCTTCGCTGTCTTTGACAAGGAACAGAAAAACTCTTTGCCCCAATGTAGGCATTAGGAATGATCATATTTCATACTTTTTTTGTCTTTTAAAATTCACTTACTAGCTAATATTTTACTAAGCACCTACTAAGCACTAGCATACCAGATGCTAGGAATATACAAGTAAATAGTCTGATGCTCCTAGTAGTAGGGAGATATGTAAAGAAATTTGAATTTTAAAAAATGCAAAACATAATAAAGCCAAAGACTAAGTCATTGGAGCATAGTGGCTAATTTTCTGAGAGCATGGGACAGCTTCTCAGAGGAGGGCTTGTTTGAACTGTGGCTTGGACAAGGGAGTGCTGTCCTCAAAGCTATGTGGAAAAGGGTTTGGGTTGACCATGAGATCTTTCAGTGGCAGGCGAAGAATGTTGGGGCACCACCCTCCTGTGCTTTTGAAGCAGGTGTTGGTTATTGGTTCTTTCAGCTGTCTGAGTGGTCATCCCTGAGGGCTAGGAATACAGTTACAGGTTGGGGCTTTCACTGCTTCCTTCACACCCCCTGGGTGTCCTTTTACTGCAGCGCTATATGGCCTGGGAAACTGAGTCTGCACACTGACTGCCTCAGCAGCATCTTTGCCTCTGGCCACAGCTAAACATGGGAAAACAGAGGCGTTAACAAGGGACTACAGTGTGAAGAGATAGAGGTTAGGATGCTTATCACTCAAGTTCTCCTTCTAGAGGGTCAACAGTGGCTGAATCCCCCAGGCAACAGCTGCTGGAGGGGCACCCTCTGCAGACAACTTTCCCAAGTCAAGGAAACTTTCTCTCTCTCTCTCTTTCTCTCTCTCTCTCTCTCTCTCTCTCTCTCTCTCTCTCTCTCTCTCTCTCTCTCTCTCTCTCTCTCTCTCTCCTTCCCTCCCTCCCTCCCTCCCTCCCTCCCTCCCTTCTAGACCTTGGCTGGCTATAACTCCCACTTCTCCTTGTCTAGGGAGCCTCTCATTCTTGTTGCCCTCCTTCAAGTCTGCTCACAGCTTTGCCACAGATCTCTTTGTGGAACTCTCCTCAATACCCTGCTTAGTATGGAGCCATCTGGCTCCTTCTAGGCCTTGACTCATGAAAGTGGTAAATGAGGTCCCAGCTCTCCTGCCACACCACACCTAGTCATCTGGGACTTTCAGAAGCAGGAGAATGACCACACTGGATATTTATATTTTTAAAAAATTGCTAAGAATCATTTGGTATTATCTATTTTTATTACATAAAGATGTTTTGTCATTTAATATTATTAAAATTACATAGTATAAAAAATAGATAAATAAATAAATAAATAAATAAAGAATCATTTGGATGTCATTGAACTGAAATAAAATTTTGACAGAGGAGAAGGGTAATGATGAAAGGGGTTATTACTGTTGTCCTGACAACAGGTGCAAGTGTCCTACATTAGGGAGCAGTAGGGGAGTTCAAGGAGCAGCAAATGAAAGCTATGTGGAGAACCATCTGAATTTGTCAAGAAACAGTGAGTGAGAGGAGGCAGTATAAGGTAGTGATGGATGCTTTGTTGCTGAGCTGAGCTGAGCTGAGGGATGAAAGAACTGATGTCCAGAAGAGTAGATAGGGTTTGTGAAAATATCTCAGTGGTCTAAGCACCAGCCTGCCAAGCACAGGGACTGGGTTCCATCCCTGGCACTGCATTCTGTGCCAGCCCACCTCTGAGCTGCAGAGTGAGACCCTGTACCAAATACAAGAGGAGGAGGAGGAAGAAGAGGAGGAGGGAGGAGGAAGAAGGGGAGGGGGGAGGATGAAGAAGAGGAGGAGGAGGAGGAGGGAGGAAGTGGAAGAAGAAGAGAAGGAGGAGGAGAAGGAAGTGGAAGAGGAGGAGGAGATTGTGACTTTAGCACTGGAAGTGTCCAGTGGGTATTGTCTATGGGGCATGCAGGTGGCTTGTCCATAGCCCCTGGGTATAGAGATCTGAGGGTGTAGCGGAAGGCAGGGAAAAAAAACAGATCTGGGCATCACTGTGGCTGAGGCGGGTGAGTGGGTGTGAAGCTGAGCCCTGAAAAGCACCTATGCAGAGAGCCTGGGGAGCAGCTGTGTACAGATATGCTTTGGTTATGATGGGGCCCACTGTAAACTGAAAATGTTAAAAGCCCAAAATGCATTTCATACATCTCACCCTGAATAGGTGAAAATTGACATTAGCCTACGCCTAGGCAGAATCAAGCAACATAAATCCCACTTCATAACGGAATACTGAAAACCTTAGTGAGTACTGTAATGACTTATTGATAACCAGAATGGTTACATGGATATGTTTTTTCAGGATTTCAGAGTCATTGGGGCTGAGGATATAGCTCAGTGGTCTAAGTACCTGCCTGATAAATCCAAGGACTTGGATTTGATCCCTGGTACGGCATGTTGTGCTGGTCCAGGAACCTCGGTCATATTATACCAGCCACCAAAAGCAGGTGTGGTAGCACGTGCCTGTAATTCCAATCCTGGGAGGTTGATACAAGAGGATCACTATGAGTCTGAGCTGCATAGTGAAACCCTGTGCCAAAAAAAAAAAAAATTAAATAAAAGAATTGCAATATCAAAATATCTTAAATTGGCCATTACAAGTGGATACTGTGTATACAGAACACGTAGCAATGACATGAGGGCTCCAACTCTCCCTCACTCTCCCCTCATTACATGGGGTCCTCATTCCAGGCATAGGCTAGCAGTTGCAGTCTTAGCCATATAGGTGTTCAAAGAATGTCACAAAATTTGTCTCCTTGTTTATCTGTCTTCAATAATCCATTCATAGCCAATGTTTTAATTCTATAAATAGTGTGCCTACAAATCAGTTAAACTATACAGAATTAGGGATTCAAAGGCAGCTCTCTCATCTTCTTTGCACCAAAAAACCGTCTTCCCAGAACAGGAAGAATGATCATCTTGCAACTATTATTCTTCTGATATACTTCTTAATTGTGACTTTCTTATTGGATTTGGGGAAATCTCTTCTTAAGAGGTAATTTCTAGATCTTTTCTGTCCCTGAGGAAGAACTGAACAAAACAAGCATAAATGGTGGCAAAGCTTCACAATTATTAAAGGTAGAAGAAAAATAAATCAAAAGGATAGGGGACCAGTTGGCTCTGCAGAGAGAGTTTGGGCTAAGTAAAAAGAGATAAAAAGCCAGGGGTATAGCTCAACAGCACAGCACCTGTCTGATAAGCATAAGGTCCTGAGTCTTTTCTTTTGTTTTTTGTTTGCTTGTTTGTTTGTTTTGTTTTGTTTTGTATTTTTATGGTTGTAATTGGTTTTTAATTTTTTAAAGTTTTTTGTATTTTTTTATTGTAAATGTTTTCTAGTAAAGGCTGGACCCAGAACAAAAGAAGGACACTAGGATGGTGTGTGTGTGTGTGTGTGTGTGTGTGTGTGTGTGGTGTGTATTGTGTTGGGGATTGAACCCAGGACCTTAGACCTACAAGACAAGAGCTCTGTCACTGAGACGCAGCTCATTTAAGGTTCTGAATTCAATTCCTGGTACAAAAACAAAGATAAAAATAAAAGCCCACCCTCCAGAGTAGCCTACGCTATCACGAAGTGGAACAATATGGAGAGCTTAATGGTGACTGTCTCTTTTTCCTAGTTCTCACACAGGCCATCCTATCAAAAGCCTGCTCAAATTCTCGTGAGAAGTCGATGTGCAGGATTTTTGTGGAATTTCTCTGTGCATGGGTAGGGGATCTTGTCCTGCCTCTCAGTTTAGCAAGGCTGGTTTTCTGTCTCCACTTGATTCTCCACTTCCTGAGAAAATCAATTCTCATGGTCTTGGGTTCCTTGCAATCTAATTGTTGTGTGCATCCTCTGAAATTTTTTCTTTGGGATGTTTTGAGGGTTCAGACAAACTTTAGTCTTTTAAAATCATCACATGCTCACTGAAGCCTGGTCTCAGAGAGACAACCTTTGTGTGTGCACCACCTCCCCTGGAGAAGTGCTCACTCTCTCCTCCCATCCCATCACCATAGTCCATGTCTCACATCCTGGCCACCTGGAACTCCCTTCTGCAGACAAGGAGCCGAAGCTAGGACTCGGAGGTCGCTTCTCTGTGAGTCTCACAACAGCTTGCAGCACTGACAGTGAAGCAGGGGCACTGCTTTATAGGGCATCCATGCAAATGCTCCACACCAAGTCAATCCTCCCTGCATAGAGCAGGGCCTTGGATAAGGTAGCTTTAGAGGCAAGAGCTGTGGAAAGCATCACCATTCAGTGCCAGACATCACCTGACTCTATGGTGTTGTGAGGGTGCACGTTGTTCTTTGGGAAGACTTTAATATGGTCCTGGTGAGACCTGGGGAGAGAAAACAGGGGCTGTTCTACTTTGGCATGGAGTGTGATTGCACCCAGCCTTGTTCCACATGGTTTGTGTCTAGTTGTCCCCGCAAAGCCTCATGCAGTGACGGCACTGACTTCTAGGCTTTGTGATTAATTTGTGATCAAGGCTAGGATTGTGGGTCTCAGTACAGCTGGGATTATGAGTGTGAGTGCTACACCCAGTGTGGGGCAGACAGACTGAATGCAACGTAAGAGAGACAGACTTGCTCTCTGTTGCCACTTATGCTGTTACTCCTCCCATTGGCTCTTGCTATTTTGCTGTTTTCTGCTGCCATAGACTTCTGCCTCCTGCCATGTGCCACTCTGCCTTGGAGCCAGCTTTGTATGTACTGAAACCTCCACAAACTGAGCTAAATAAATTTTTCCTGTCTTCATTTTGGGTATCATGTATTTGTCCCAGCAACAAGAGAAGAGTGCACAAGACAACAGAATAAGGAGGAGATGGGTGTTGTGAGGCAAAAGTGCCTGGAGTTCATGGGCTGCTGTGCCCCTGGGAGCTGAGCCCACGGAACAGCTGGCAGAAGGCATGAGACCACAGGCACAAGACTGCAGGCTCTTGACTTGAAACATAATCCTAACTAAAAGTATCCATGTCACAGCCACCGCATGTGGCTGCCTTGAAATTTCTTCTGCCAGATTAATTAGTCCATTGTCCTTAATCTCAATCTCAGGCCAAGCCTCTGGAAATGAGAAAAACACAAACTCTCTGCCAAGCCATACCATACATCCTCTGTAGTCAACAGCCAATGCAGTCCTTCCCAGCAGAAACCTCCTCAGCCTGGTCTTTACTGGCAGGATTTATATCAGCCTTTTGGTCTTCTGAGCTGACAAGAATCTCCATACAGAACAGCATAAGGTGTTCCAGCTCTACTTTTTCAACTGGCATCTCTGAACCTTTTCTAAAGTCTTCCCACAAGTCATTGCCAAAGGTCTAGAAACACATGGTCACGTGCAGTCACAGCAATGACCCTGCTTCTCTAATACCACATTCTGTCTTGGTTACTTTCCTCTCATTGCTGAGACAAAATACACAATGCACCAAACTAAGAAATGACAGGTTTATTTGGCTCATGGTTTGTGGAGGTTTCAGTCCATACTCAGCTGGCTCCAAGGCAGGGCAGCATGGCTGAGGGGCAACTCTTCAAGATAGCAAAAGCAACAAGAGCAAAATGGAAAAATCAAGCTTCTTTTCTTTCCCCTTTTTCCCATAGGCCTTAAAAAGGAGAGACAGGCTCAGGGAGTACACCTGTAATCCCAGCTATTTAGAAGGCTGGGGAAGGACGATCAAAGTTTGAGCTCAACCTGGACAACCTGGTAAGATCCTGTCTCAAAAAAAAAAGCTGAGCATATAACACAGTGTTTTTTTGAGTTCAATCCTCAGTACCTCCAAAGAAAGAAAGAAAAAGACAAGGAAGGACCTTGTCCTCAACCTTTCAGTCTAGCTCATGATATGAAATCATGCAAGTGAAAAAATGATGAGTCCTCCCTACCATATGCCTGGATTTGGCTCTCACTCCCACCTGTGGAATTTGCCTGACTGAACTGGGTTGTTTATAGTGGTCCATGGTGAAGATTTCAGCTTTGGGGGATTTACTTTTAGTAATCATTCTAATACCCAGGATTATCTTAGCAATGGTGCCAGTTAATCTTAATTGTCAACTTAACTGGATTAGGAGACTCTCCGAGAAGGGATTGGGTGTTAGGCTATTGTGCTCATCAGCGGGCCCTCAGATGCACCTGATGCCTGGCTGCTTCTCTTTCACTGCCATGAAGCAAGCCATTTTACTCCATTATCCCCTTCCCCTATGAGGTTTTTGCTTTAGAGCCAGCTGATCATGGATAGAAGCTGAGAGCCACACAGACCATTTGCTCATTTAGGGTACAGGTGTTCAGCATCTCACACCAGGACAGGAAAGCTGACTAATGCGGCAATTGATTCAGTCACTGTCACCCTACATCTTCAGCTAAGTATGGCCATGCCTGGACCTCAACTTCTGCCTCTGCTCTCTATGCTGGCTGACTCCTCTCCTTATCCCTGCTAGCTGTGATCCTTCTAACTACACCACAGCATTCTCACCAGCTCCTGGACCTGATGCCAGATGGTGGGAAGAGGCAGAAATTGTTCTGGCTGGATAAGGAGGAAATGTAAGGGCTAGGAGTATCTACAGGGAGCCCAAGCCCAGAGGTGCTGAAAAGAACCTTTCAGGTTATAGTGAAGGTTGTCTCTTAAAACAGTTCTACTAAAGGCTATTGTATCTGATGTGAGCCATGCTTGCATCCTTTCTTAAGATCTATATGCATGTTCAATCTGATTCATTGACCAGCATCTAAGAGGATATCAAGGCCCATGTCATCAGTCAGAATGCTCCTGAGACCATGAGTGCAGAACAGCTTAAGACTGCAGTTGTGCCTCCCTGAGGGAAGAATGCCCAGGTGAGTGGAGAGCAAAGAAATGCAGACACATGGAGATGGGGGCTGAAAGGGAGGGAGCCATCACAGGAGCACAGGTCTGGCAGAAGCAGGACACAAAACAGAAGGAATACCTGGCCTTGATGGATGAAAGTTTCTAGTTCCTCCTACATCATGCTGGAGGTGGCATGGAGCAGTGGTTCCTGCTTCTGGATGATGGAAACATAGCATGAAGGATGCACACTTGGAGGTGCGCAAGCAGGGAGCCTCCACGGAATGGCACAATATGCCTGGTGGAGCTGGGCTCTTTAGAGGTTTCTAACCTGGGCTCTGCAGCCTCAGTTCCTCCCAGAAGAGGCCACATGGGGATGTACCCCAATGTATGTTCCTTGTCACAGCTGTCTCCTTGGACACCCATGCAGCAGGCTTAGCTAGTTTGATTTTAGGAAAGTAGAGTCTTCTGGAGAGCTGGCAGGATCCTTTGTATTAGCCAGATGGAGAAGCTGAGGCATTTTTAAGCCCAGGGCTGTTGGTGGCCTTTGCCACCTTCAATGCTTGCTCAGCCATGGTCTTGTAGCTCAAAACTTGAACACTGAGCCCCTACTCCCTCCCTAAGTCATTCCTAACCCACAGAGGAGGGAAAGTTAGGTGTGAAGCAATGAGACTCCTGGTGATATGCAGAAGCCACACATTGTCTAAGGCGGCCTGTGTCAGCCAGGGGCCTCATGTTCTCACTCCCGCTGCCTCTCCCTCCTGGGTTTACCCATGAGTACCAAGGTGGAAGCAGCTTTCATTGAGAAGCAGGACTTGGAGCTGTCTGAGAGAGCATCCTGTGATGGATAGGCCATGCAGTCGGAGACACAGGCTGCAGAGCAGTGTCATGCAGGCCACAGGGTTGTCACCCCAATGCAGCCATGCCCGTGGCTCACTAGGCCTCAAGAATCACCACAACCTGATTCTCCTGTGCACTAACAAAACTGAGCCCTCTCTGACCTGGATACCTCTGACCATAGTCCCCAGTTCAGTGTGCCCGCTGGGCCCTGCTGACTGCCTGCATGGACCCTCTCTTGTCCTGGGCTAGCTTATCCAGGCTCCACATTTTCCTGATCTTAGCTTTCTGCCTGAGCAACTTCACAAACATATCTAGAGCATTTGGCAAAGTCTGAACATGGTAGGTAGGTATTCATATGCTACTGTTGATTTTATTACAACACAAACACCTGTCCTCTGGGGTAGTGAAAGTTGAGTGCCTGCTATGTCAAATGCTCTCTATAGCTTCTCCAAGTCACTCTTCCTGCCCACCCTAGAAGGTAGTGCAAAGCAATTATAGTTCCCATTTTGTAGATAAGACCACCGAGGCTCAAGAATTGAAATTCTATGGTCAAGACCTGATAACTTGTGAGTGATAAATCAGAGCCCCAGTACCTTCAACATTTTCTTCTCTCTCTCTCTCTCTCTCTCTCTCTCTCTCTCTCTCTCTCTCTCTCGTGCACTGGGCTGCCTGCAAAAGAGGGGGTGCTGCTACCGTAGAAGTCCACCTGGACTCCAATCTCCCCTGCTCCCTGGGTAGCTGCTGCTTAACTGCCCTGATTGCTGCTCATTGAATTGCTGAGCCTCAGCTTTCTCCTGCACTGCCTGCTGAGTTGCTTGATAGCAGATTTGGACAGCTCAGAAATGGGAAGAGAGCACAAGTGGATGAGTTCTGAGCATGCAAGCTCCTCAGCATCCTCCCCACACTTTCATCCCCTATCTCAGGGAATACACCCACCATCCCCCATCATGGTCCTTTGCCATCTACTTCTGCTGCCACAGGTTCACCCCAAACTCAGAGCCCACTTGGGAAGTACACCAGCACTCTGGGCACTGACATTCAGTCCTTCCTGTAGTTCTAAGCCCCAGGATAATACCTAGTGGGTGGGTGCTGCTGGCCCCCACCATCCTCCCTGTGCATGCTGATGAGTATGCATCACTCTGTGGACCAATCAGCCATAGTGCACAGCCCCCATGCTCCCCAGCACTCCCCTGGGCTGGTGGGGCTACCTTGGCAGTAGGTGTGTCCAGTGCTCACTGGTTATGAGAGCCTTTGTGCCCCTGCTGGCAAATGAGCAAGTCAAGGGCTCTCTGATGGCTACAGCCTCATCTGAGCCCTCCACCTAGGACAGAGTCACACATGCATGTGACATTGATCCAGCAGGCTTTCCAGACAGGGTTGAGTGATTCCTAAACCAGACCGTTTGTTGCCAGGAAGGCTGAAATGAAACTCACCAACCCAAGACTTCCTGGGGCTGCAGTGTCCCTCATGGCCTCCCCTGCAGCCTGCAGCCCCTGATCCCCTTGCAGAGGCCCTGAGGTACCCTGGGACAGCTTCTCCTATTGGCTATAGCCCAGCCTCCCCCAATGCTGTTTCTGGCCAGGCGGGTAATAGATTTCTGTCTCCTTTTTGAGGGCCTTTTGTATGCCTTCGAACTCTGAGCCAAATACGCCCTCTTAAAAAAGCTGTTTTTCAAGCCCCTGCGTGAGGAGACTTGTGGAACGGAGACCCTGAGGCTAAGCTGGCCCAAGGTTGATTTCTGGTCATTGCCCACCCTCTCCTCTGAGCCCTGCTTCACAAAGCGCGGCTTTGTGGGGCACCAGTGAGGCATCTAATGTGCGATGTATGTAGAGACAGGGCTGCCTGCCCTGCTCTTCCTGGCCTGTGATTTACGAGGTGGGGTGAGCTGGCTCCCTCAACCCCACCCCTGCCTTGCCCAGGAAGCTCAGAGCTCTGGGTTCTCCCTGATGTGGTTCCAGGGTCGACCTGCCACACAGCTCCAGGCTGACACCTCTCTCCACCTGTCCAAGGCTCAGTGAAGCTGTTATTTCTATTTCTACTGTGGGCACAAGAAAACCAAGGCAAAGTGAGGAAGACAAACCTGCAGCCCAACCAGGGAAGCTCGCACCTACAGAAATAGCCCTCAGTGGGGGCAGGGAGGGTTCTCTCATATCTCTATACATCCAGGTCTCCAAGGAGGTGTCTAAAAGTGCTGCGTTCCATTTGGAATCCTCTTTGTGATTATTTTCAAATATATGCTACAATATTAACTGTAGTTGTGAAGATCTGATAAATGTTGGAAGTGTTGAATCTGCCAGATCCTGGCTTGGCCATTCTGTGATATGTGCATGCCTCAGAAGCATCACACCACCCTGGTAAAAGTGTGATTATTGCATGCTAAAGAACTAAGTGAAGCCATGTAGAATGCCAAATGCCAATGTACCTTTCCAGAGGCTCAGATCAAGCCATGTAAGGGACCCACAGCCAATGAGAGTGGACTTTAATAGGCATCAGGGAATTGCTTAGGGATCTTGCTGAGACATAAAGAGTCCCAGCCCTTCCTGGAACCTGGACCTGTCTCAATTTTGCAGGGAGGAGGCCTGGGAGTTTTGTTTCAATGAGGGCTAAAAACTCCCCAGATGGAAACACTGAAAGGGGGCTAAGGGGTATGTGTAGCCCAGATTTTCTGCTTT
Organism: Capromys pilorides; assembly: GCA_004027915.1. Classification (NCBI taxonomy): domain Eukaryota; kingdom Metazoa; phylum Chordata; class Mammalia; order Rodentia; family Capromyidae; genus Capromys; species Capromys pilorides. Next base: position 4,761 of record PVKN010011345.1, on the reverse strand, counting down.
CTGGCTGAGAAGGTCGAAGCTCAGGAAAAAATGAAGTGTGGGCCAAGGTGATAGCGCCTTCCCCTGAGGAGAATGGAGAAGAGGGGTTAGGGGTTCCTGGGTACATGAAGGGGTAGAGAAGGCCTTGGCAGAGCTTTAGCAACTTGAGTGCAGACAGACTTCTGCTTCATCAGTCTGCCTTTAATCTGATATGGACAAGCCCTACAGTTCATAGCGATTTTTGTCCTTTGATGCTGTGTCTGTGGGTTGGAATTCAACCCTCTCTGCACACATACACTTAATGATTGTCTTAGACATCATCTCTGTGAGGTGCCTGTCCACGTCTTCTGCCTGGGCAATGGTATTTGGCTGTCTTTGCAGTGGCCAATAGGAGTTTTTTTTATATAAAGTGGATGCTCCAGGTTTGGAGGACATTTGAAAAAGCTTCTCACCTCTCACAGAGATGCTTCACCTTGGAAAAACACTGGTCTGAGCATTTGAGAGGCTCCTCTCCCCAGCCACTCTTAACAATAGTACAATGCTGTCCTCTTCTCCAGCATGAGGTAGCTCCTGTGGCCACATGGACATGAAAAGTATTGTCTCTGCCTCCTTCTCCCACTCTTCCCTCTCTGGTACCTCAGCAGCGAGGCTGGTTTCCATGGGCCTCACTTTTAGCCAGCAAAAACCAATTCACTTGCAAGGTGTAAGTTGCCCAGGCAGCACCATTTTCTTCTGAGAGTGAGGTGGGAGGTGGACTTCAGAAGGTAGCAAGGGCTATCCCTGTACCCTGCTTGATTATGGGCTCATTATAGCTGGAGGAAACACTGCAGATCTGGTGCCCACTCCACCATGCTGAGAATCCGCTGGACTCCTAGCAAACCTGACTATGTCTTCAAGGCCCCATCCTCACCTGGGCCCAGAGAAAGCAGCACTTGGAGGCTTGAAGGGCTCACTTCTATCCCATAATAACCTCAAACCTGATGCCAGTCCCCACATTCAACCAGACTCCTTCTGAGTTCCTTCAGCAAAGACCATCCTGGAGCCCCATGAGGGCCAGAAAGCTTCAAGGGAGAAAGCTGAGACGGGTCAGTCAAGGATTCTGTGCAGGGCTGTGGAGAGTTCATCATGGGGGCACTGCTGGTTCTGTGGGCTGTGAAAAGATGAGCACCATCTTTTCCTTGAGCCTGTCTTCTGAGGCCAGATATGCATTGCTCTGTCCCCATAGCAGGAATCAAAAAGGTCTTGTGGAAGTTATTGCCTTGACATTTTGACAGAGCTGTTTCCCCTCCAGGGGGGTGACCGAGAGCCTATGTATATTGGGCACAGACCAAAAATAACATCCACTGACTTCCAGCCATGTCCCCCAAATCATTTCCTTCTGCATATCTAAGTTCTGAAAGGAGATTTTTAAAGGTTGGGCATCGCCACCAGGAAGGGCATTTGGTTGTCTCAATGGACCAAAAGCATACTGAGAGCATCCAGCTGGCCCTATCAGCTAGAGCAAAAAGGAGATTTTATCCATGAAGGTCAAACTTAAAATGCTTCTAAACACTTTTTTTCTTTTTTTAGTGAAATACAAGATGAAAATTCAAATAATACAGATGACTTGAACATTTCTCTCTTAGAGAGCATGTGCGCTTACCAGTGTCCTGTCCCTGGGCACCACACTTGGTAGCAGCAGCTGCAATAAGTAGTAGTCCCGGAGTCTCAGTGGCCTGAAGTCACCAAGGTTTCATTCTTGCTCATCTTACTCCTCTCTTGGGGGTGGGCTGTGCCCTGTGCTCCACAATCTAGACTAAAGGAACCATCTCTGAGGTGTCACTGCCCCCTAATAAAAAGAAGACACAGAACTCAGTGGCGCCAAGCAGTGGTCATTAGAACTTCAACCCAGAAGGGACATACATCGTTTGCTCTCACATTTCATTGCCAGAGCAAGTCAGATGGCCAAGCCAGGGTTCAAGGCAAGGAAAGTGGATGTATTGATCAACTCTACAGTGTTCAACTGGGGCAAAGTCAGAGTGATGGTCTGCTCTGAAGAGTCCTTTCTTACCATCCTGGGCCACCTTCACATTGCAGAATGGCTTCTCTGAAAACTGTTCCTCAGTAGGTCCTGGTCTGCTTTCCAAGGGGGTCCTAACGTGTATTTGACACAGTGTTATCTCCCCACAGAGAGCAGGTGTTGAGAGACAGAACGGTTCCATAGTTGCATAAATTTGGGAAACATGTAAGTCTTTATGCAGGGCCTATCAAGTCCTTTCATACCATGTACATTGTTAGCTTTTATAAAACAGACAGTTCACTGGGTCATTTTCTTATGCTACAAGGAAAGATCATAATTTTAGCTGACCATTAGAGTCCCCTAAGGAACTCTGATCAAAATCCTGTTGCCCAAGTGACACTCAGCATGATCCACTAGCATCTGCTTCACGGGATGCGGTGTTGGTATTTTCAGAAGCACTTCTGGCTGGCCCACACACCTGTCGGGTGAGGACCCCCGGCCCGCCTCCGTCTGACCTGCCTGCGCCTGCCTGGTAAGGATCCTCAGCCTGCGTCCATCCTCAGACTTCGCAACTCCAGAGCTCCAACTCCTCCCATGGTCCAGACCCACAGGGCCTCAAAGCAGCCAGCGGCCTAAGCTGCAACTAGCAGCCAGTCACCACTCTAAGGGAAAAAGTTTGGTGGATCCAGAACAAATTCCCACAGGCACTAACAGCATAACTTCACCAAAGTACAGAGATCACTATCATCCAAAATAATAATGACAAGGAGTAAGATGCAATCACAGGGCCCAAGCCCACCCAAATTAAATACAGGGGATGATACCATGGAAGACAATGGGAATCATGCAGCCAAAAACTCTGAATATGAGGTAGACAGACAACTACAGAAACATAGAACGGCTCAGATCAGAGACAACATGTGAAATTAAAAAAAAGGCATGACTAATAGTATATAAAGTGGAAAAACAATTGCAGAAATATATAGAGCAAAGAAGAACAGGAATAACCCCTGAAGAAAAAAAAGACATATCTAAATTAATAGCATCTAAAGTAGGGGAACAAATGCAGAAAGGTAAAGAGGAGAGCAGAGCAGAGCAGAAATAATCTCTGAACTAAAGAGAGAAAGGATAACTATAATGAAAGACTTAAGTAATATTAAAGAAGACATCGATAAAAAATTAGAAGAGAATAGAAACATGATGGATTCCATGACTGAGCAATACAAGAAAGAAAGAAATCGCATGAAACACTTCCAAAGAGATATACAAGAAAATAAAACCTCAATCACAAACTGGCAAAACTGTATGAGCGAAAGTGAAGATAGAATTTCAGATCTTGAAGACACACTTGCAGCTAGTGAAAAGGTAATAAAGGATCTCTTAAAAATAACCAAGATGCAGGAAAAAATGATTCAACACCTGCAAGATGATGCAAGAATGAACAACGTGAGATTAATAGGAATCAATGAGGAAGAAGGAGTCAATACAAATGATATAAAAAGAATATGGGCAGAAGTAATAGCAGAAAACTTGCCAAATAGGAGAAAACAATCAGATATTCAGGTAGCTGAAGCATACAGAACGCCAAATAACATCAACCTGACTAAAAACACATCAAAACATATAATAATCAAGATCCCAGAAATCCATCAGAAGAATAACATACTAAAACCTGCTAGAGAAAAGAAACAGATCACATTTAAAGGAAAATCCATCAGAATAACAGCAGATTTCTCTTCATAAACCATGAAATCAAGAAGAGCATGGAGCAGAGTGCTTCAAGTCTTCCATGAAAATAAATTTCAGCTCACACTGCTATACCTGGCAAAATTCTCTTTCAAGTACAAGGGAGAAGTGAAATACTTCCATGACAAGGAACAACTAAAGAATTTCATGACGTCAAAGCCAACACTACACAATATACTAACAAATATTAGAGAGAGGGACCAAAAGGACCTGAACTCAACAAATGAGAACAGAAAGATCCCACCAAATAGAACAGCCAATTGAACATAGGAGAGAAAGAGGTAAACAGTAGTAAATAAAAGTCATGTCAATAATAAGACAATACATTTCAATTATACCTATCAATGTAAATGGACTCAATTGTCCAATTAAAAGAAGTAGACTGGCAGAGTGGGTTAGGAAACAAAACCCAACAATATTCTGTATACAAGAAACACACTTAACTCATAAAGAAACACATAGGCTAAAACTGAAAGGATGGAAAACAATACTACATGCTCCAGCACCTCAAAAAAAAAAAAATCAGCGGTAGCAATCCTGTTTGCAGACAGTCTAAACTTCAAACCAAGATTCATTAAACAAAACAAAGAAGGCCACTACATACTGGTCAAGGGAAACATTCAGAATGAAGAGGTAACACTCATAAATATGTATGCACCCAACACGGGAGCAGGAAGTTATGTAAGACAAACTTTAATGGACATGAAAAATCTAATATCCAATACCACAATCTTAATAGGAGACCTTAACACCCCCCTATCTAAAAACGACAGGTCAAGCAGACAAAAAAGTAGCAGGACAGAATTTGGAACAACTGGACTTAGTGGACATACACAGAGTGTTCCAACCAACTACTTCAGAATACACATTCTTTTCAGCTGCACATGGGACATTTTCTATAATAGACCACATATTAGTCCACAGGTCATGCTTAAGTATATGAAAGAAAACAGAAATTATCCCTGCATATTATCTGATCATAGTGCAATGAAATTGGAAATAAATGGCCAAAGAAACCATAAGAACTCCAGAAATAC
>PVKN010011344.1:0-21747 GCA_004027915.1 Capromys pilorides | reverse complement strand
GGCTCCTAGGCTGCTCCTCTAGAGATGGTAGATCTCCCAGGGGAAGCCTTTCCAGCTCTCTGGGCTGGATAGTCCTCTGCAAAGTGGCGGTAAAGTCTGTCTCCTCGAGGAGCCTCAGGCTCCTTTGTCCAGCTTTCCAGGGCTGGGTGGGGGCTCAGCGGGTCGCGGCCTTTGCCCTCTGCCTGCTTGCGACAGCAGCACCCCCTGCCGGCTGGGTGCCTCTTGGTGCTCACTGTGGCTCGGCCTCTGCAGTCTGCCTCCCCCTGCAGGTTATTGCTAGAAGGGCGGCTTGGAGGAAAACCACCAAGAGGGAGGGGCTGATTTAGGGCTCTCTAGTCGCCAGCCCTCTAGGACAGGTCAGATTTGGGCCGCTAGCCCCACACCAGCCTCAATTTCAAACGTAACTCCAGCCACTAAAAGGGCTTTAACAGTCCTGTGGAAACTTTCGGAATTCACCTCAATGCTTTATTGTTTGTAAAATTGAAATGCCAAAAAAAAAAAATTAAGAGAAAAAGTTAGACCTGGAAGGGGGCGGGGTATAAAACCCTTGGGTAAAATAAAGGTGCACTTCTTAATGGTCTAGCTCTGTAAATATTCATAAAAAAGTTTCATTTGAAAATCAGGAACAAGAGGCCTGGGAGATAGCGCCATGGCACAAGTGCCTGCCTGGCAAGTGCAAGGTCCTGAGTTTGATCTCCAGTTCCATAAATAAATAAATAAATAAATAGCAAAGGAAGAAGTGAAACTATCACCATTCACAGATAACACGATACTCTATATGGAAGACTCCCAAAGCCCCACCAAAAGACTCCTAGAATTAATAAAGGAAAGCTGGATACAAAGCCAACACTCAAAAACCAATAGCATTCCTGTACACAAACACCAAATGCACTGAAAAATTAGGGAAACCACACCTTTCACAATAACACCCAAAAAATGAAAAGATACTGCTTGTTTGTGAATAGGAAGAATCAACATTGTGAAAATGGTCATACTCCTAAAATTGTTAAACAGATTCAATGCAATCCTGATCAAAATACTGTTAGTATACTTTATAGAGCTAGAGAAAACATTCTTAAACCTCATCTGGAACTAGAAGAGACCTAGAATAGCAAATGCAATTCTGGGCTACAAAGGCAAGGCAGGACACATCACAAACCCTAACTTGAAATTATACTACAGTGCTGGGGAGATAGCTCAGTAGAATAAGCACTTGCCTGGCAAGTGCAAGGGCCTGAGTTCAATCCCTGGTTCTGCAGAAAACAAAGAAACAGACTATTTCAAGAAATTATACTACAAAGCTACTGTAATAAAATCAGCATGGTACTGGCAAAAACAAACAAACAAAAAACCAGATCTCAGGATCAATGGAACAGATTAGAAGATGCAGACACAGGGCTGGCAAGATGATTCAGTGGTCTAAAGCACCTGCTTAGGAAAGCTTAGGCAGGGGCCGGGGAGATAGTTCAGGGGCACAATTGCCTGTCTGGCAAGTGCAAGGTCCTGAGTTCAATACCCAATTCCACAAAAAAAAAAAAAAAAAAAAAGTGGGGGGAGAAGCTTAGGCAACCTGACCACATGCTGCTCCAGTCCCACACCTGGGCAGCCTGAGCCAGCCATAATACACACACACACACACACACACACACACACTGACACACACACACAGATGCAAACACAACTACAAACACACTCGGCCAGCTTATCTCTTTTATTTTTATTTTTTAAAGGACACAAAATTCCAAAAATCATGGCTGTCATGAAGAAGTCAACCAATAACAAATGCTGGAGGGGCTGTGGGAAAAGGAATCCTTTTCCACTGCTGGTAGGAGTGCAGACTGGTGTAACCACTATGGAAATCAGTGTGGAGATTCCTCAAAAACCTAGGATTGGAAGTTCCATTCAAGTCAGCTACTCCTCCCTTATGTATTTTTCCAAAAGAACTGAAAACATACCACAGCAATATATGTGCACCCATGTTGATAGCAGCACAATTTGTCAAAGTTAAATCTTGGAAACAACCCAAATGCCCATCAACTGAGGAATGAATAAAAAATGTGTGGTATTTTTATACAACGGAATATTATCCATCTATTAAAAAGATAAATTCAAGGCTTTTATAGGTAAATAAATGGATGCAATTAAAGACTGTATTGATAAGTGAGATAAATCAGACCCATATGTACAATCATATTTTCTTGCTATCATGAGAACTTGACAAAGTAAATAAAATCTGAAAGTTACAATAGATACTGTGAAAGGGAAAGAACCTATTCAATGCCAAGAAAAAACTGGAATGATGAAAAGGACAAATCTCAGCAATGTTTTTTTGGCATCTCATTAATGATCAGTGATGTTGAACATTTTTTTCATATATTTATTTGTCATTTGTATTCTTAATTTGTGAAGTGTACATTCACCTCAGATGCCCAGTTTTGGACTGAGTCTTTGAATTTTGGAGGCTTGATTTTTTAAATACTTTATACATCCTAGATAGGAGTCCTTTGTCTATGGGACATCCTGAGCCACTTTATCTTAGACAAAGGATTCAAATGTGTTCACTGGAAAATAGCCTCTTTAATAAATGGTGCTGGAAACATTGACTCTCCGCATGCTAAAACTAGACCCACGAGGGGCTAGGGAGATAGCTCTGTGGCACAAGTGCCTGGCAAGTGCAAGGTCATGAGTTCAAACCCTGGTCCCATTAAAAAAAAAATCACTTTGGGGTTGGGGAGATAGCTCAGGGGCACAAGTGCCTGCCTAGCAAGTGCAAGTCCTGAGTTCGAGCCCCAGTTCCAAAAACAACAACAAAAACTAGACCCATGATCATCTCCATGAACTAAACTAAAGCAAAATGGATCAAAGAGCTAAATAGGACTTGATTAGATCCTTGGTATGCTGTGCTGGCCCTGCTCCAAGGCACTGAGAGTGAGTGAGACTGGGCATGGTGGTGTGCACCTGCAGCCTCAGCACACGGGAGGCTGAAAACAGGAAGACCAGTACGAGTCAGATCTTTGTAATGAGACCCTGTAGACCTTGTACTAAATAAGAGAGAGAGAGAGAGACAGACAGACAGATAGACAGAGACAGAGAGAGAAAGAGAGAGTTAAATATTAGAACAGAAACAGTAAATCTACTCAAGGAGAAAAAAAAAAACCCTATAAATTGGGGGAAAAAATAGCAACTGTTCCTCAAAGGACTTTTATCCAGAACATATAAAGATTTTTTTAAAAAAAATCAGGTCCCCCAAATTCAAAGCAAACTCTGCCTACTCCTATGTATGTACATATGTATATATGTATGTATTTTGTGGAACTGGGGATTGAACTGAAGCCCTTGCACTTGCCAGGCAAGTGCTTATTCTACTGAGCTATCTCCCCAGCCCTGCCTGCTCCTATGTTTTCAAGATTTCTACTTACTTTCTCTTTGAGTAGACTTAGTGTTTCTGTTCTAATATTTAGTTCTCTCTCTCTCCATTTCCCTCATACAGGGTCTGAGATGAATATATGCTTCTCAGAAGAAGAAATACGAATAAATACATGAAAAAAATGCTTAACAGCACCTATTATTTTATTTTATTTTTCCAGAACCAGGGATTGAACTCAGGCCCTTATGCTTTCCAGGCAAACACTTTTTTTTTTTAACTTTATTTATTTATTTATTTATTTACTTACTTACTTATGCTATGGCTGGCTTAGCCTGCCATGGGGATGGGGCTGGTGCAGCATGTGGTGCCGGGGATCAAACCATGGTCCCTGCCATTGTCTAAGCTTGCCTAAGCAGGTGCTTTAGACCACTCAGCCACCTCACCAGCCCCAAGTAATTATTAATGGTTTTTTTTTTTTTTGAACGGATTATTTGAGGAATGCAAATGAAAACAACACTGAGATTCCATCTCACTTCAGAAAGAATGGCTATCATCAAGAAATCGACCAGTAACAAGGGGGTTGGGGGGCTGTGGGAAAAAGTAATTCTTCTGCACTGTTGGTGGGAGTGCAGACTGATACAACTACTATAGAAATCAGTGTGGAGATTCCCCAAAAATCTAGGAGTGAAAGAAAGAAGATACAAACTGCATTATGAATCTGTACCCACTCCTCAAGATAATTATAAGTTAACACCTATTTTAAAAATTTTATTAATTTTAATGAGAAAGAAATAATAATGAGAGTTCCAAAACAGGTTAGTAGGATAGTTACAAGATGATTATAAACTGTGTGTGCTGCAAAATAAAAAGTTAAAGGTTAAAAAATAAAACAATGTAGGAGTGGAAGTCCCATTCAAGCCAGCTATTCCCCTCTTAAGGTATTTTTCCAAAAGAACTTAAAACATATCACAGCAATATATGTGAATCCATGTTTATAGCAGTGCAATTTGTTATAGCTAAATCTTGGAAACAACCCAAATTTCCATCAACTGAGGAATGGATAAAAAGATGTAGTATTTTTATAAAATGGAGTATTATTCCACTACCAAGAAAGATAAACTCAAGGCTTTTATAGGTAAATGGATACAGCTAGAGACCATACTCATAAGTGAATTAAATTAGACTCACATGTGTAAGCATCATATTATCTCTTTGTTTAAGAATCTGACAGAGTAAATAAAATCTGAATGGTACAACAGATATTGTGAAAGGGAAAAGTAACTCCTCAAAAGGAAAGAAAAACTAGAATAAGGAAAGGAGAAAAGAAAGAAAGAAGGAAGGGAGAAAAAAATACACACACACACACACACACACACACACAAGATAGCTAAGATAATTGTACTACTAATTTCTATTGGCTAATTAAAAGAAACAGTTAATGTTTAATTCTTCTGACTAATTTTACAAGCTTATATCTGGTAATCTGAACAACTATTTTGAAGACAACAATGTACAATACAACAACCATTGTTGAATTCCTGTCATCTTGCTTCTTGAAATTCTGTATCATTTCTAATGTTTTCAAAAATTATTGTTTAATTATTATTATTTTTTATTTTTATTTTGCGGGTCCAGGGTTCAAACTCTCGACTTTGCACTTGCCAGGCAGGCACTTGTTCCACAGAGCTATCTCCCCAGCCCCCTCAAAAATTATTTTAATTCTCTTTAAAATAAATAAAGAAAACATGCTCCTGTCGTTCGCTAGGGCAGAGCAGCAGGCCCCATATCATGCTTCACTCTGCTCCAAAGAGAGGCGTAGTTCATACCTTCTCACATGCTCCGCTCTCTAAAAGTCATTCGTGAGGGTCGCCACATAGAGTCCTAGAAAAGGAAACAAAAACAAAAAAGCAAATGAACACAGTGTCCTGGCAGCACTGTCCAAACTCCTTCCCCGTCATGGCCCTCCCCATCCTAGCTCCCTCCTGCAGCCCCCATCCTCTGCCTCGCCCACTCCCACCTCGCTGGGCTCTTGTGCTTATAACAGAAGTTCATCCTCTCCCAGTTGTGGAGACCGGAAGCCTAGGTTCTGGAGACTGGAAGAAGTGGGGTGTGGCAGGGTCAACTCTGGCGCTCTGGGATGGCGGCCCATTGCGATAGCTCCTGCCTCCAGCATAGCCCAAGGTTTCTCCCTGTACGTGTCCTTAAGTGTCACCTTTCCTCTGTATGTCTGTCTTCTCCTACCAGGATCCCTGTCACTACATTAGGGGATTTAATCCTACATTTTAAGCTGCCCTCATCCTACCTTCATCATTGACTTCCCATAGAAAGTCTCAATCTGAGCTTCTGAGTGGACTTGAGGTGTGGGGAGACCCAGTCCAACCCTATAACTCCCTTGAGCACTTTACTATGCTGACTGGGGTAGACACCCTCCCGGGGAGATCAGCTTACTTCTTTCTGAAGGGGTGGGAAGGGGGACTTGGCTGCCAGCTAGAATGTTCTCTATTCAGTCCCACAAGAAGTACCTATCTCCATGCACCTCTCAGACATCCAAAGGACAGGTGACAGAGAAGCACTCAAGCCAGCCTTCCATCCAGTGCTACCTATACAGTGAGAGTGGCCAGGCCTATGTGCCCTTTGGTCCAAATTCCATGCTTGTCAGAAGAAAGGAAGGCTCAGAGAGGGACAGAGATCTGATGAGGTCACACAGAATGTCAGGGCCAGGCAAGATCTGCAAGCTGCAGGGTCCCTGTGTATTTCTAGGGCATCACGCACTCATGCACATGGGCAGTCTCTGTCTCTGTCTCTATCTGTCTCTCTCTGTCTCTGTCTCGGTCTCTCTTTGTCTCTCTCTCTCTCTCTCTCTCTCTCTCTCTCACACACACACACACACACACACACACACACAGCCCTTGGACAATGCTGTCCCTCATTTAGCCACAATTTTTTGATAGCTGTTAAACCCATTTCCTCCCAGGGACAAAAAGGAAAGAGTCAGAATTTCCACTTCCATGAACTGTTCCTGCTATATTAATTTCTTGTGGTAATTATAATAAATGACTGAAAACTTAGTGACTTTTTTGTGTGTGCATGTGTGGCTTTGTACAGTACCAGGGATCGACGCCTGGACATTGTACGTGCTGGGCTAGTGCCCTACCACTGAGTTACACCTCAGCCTTCAGTAGCTTAAAACAGCACTTGTTTCTTCTCATGTGGCTCTTTTTTCAAAAAAAAATTTATTTATTTTTTGTGTTATGGCTGGCTCAGCATGTGGTGCTGGGGATCGAACCACAGTCCCTGTGGTTGCCTAAAGTTTCCTAAGCAGATGCTTTAGACCGCTGAGCCATCTCACTGGCTGCTCATGTAGTTCTTAAGAAGTTCAAGGTGATTCTTATGGAGCTCACATCATGGCATCAGGAGGCCTGGCTCCTCTGGGGACCCTGAGGAAGATCCATTCCAGGTTTCCTCCAACTTCCAGAGGTGGCAGTGTGTGGGCTCCTCATTCATGTCTTCTGCTGTCATGTCTACTTCTGTGTCCTCAAACCTTACTCTGCCTCCCTCTTACACACTTCTGGGACTATTCTGAATCCACCTGAGGAATCCAGGATAATCCTAATCTCTTATATCAAGATCCTAATCGCAACTGCAAAGTCATTTTGGCCATGTAAAATAACATCTGCAGTTCCAGGTATGAGGACAGGACCCTCCTGGGGCCCGCTGCAGACCCCAGTCACCTCTCTTCAGTACTCATTCCTGTAATAATGCCTCCACTGTGGAGGCACACTGTGCACAGAACTCAAGGGAAGCATCAGTTTTCTCCCAGAAGCCAGGACATTGAGACTCCAAAAGAAGTGACTTGTTCAAGGTCACAGGGCCAGAACATGGGAACAGAGCCAGTAACCACACTCCAGGAAGTCCACCTGCCCATGTCCACACCTCACCACCACCCTACACTGCACTGCCTATAACCGTCATCTCCTGGATGACGGCAGAGCCAACACTTACCAAGTGCTCCATCTGTGCCAGCTGCCCATCTTGGACATCAGCACTGTGTCCACTGCAGACCTGCAGAGAAACGGGACCAGGAGGATTTCTCACAGGTACTGGCTCACACAGTCACAGAGGCCAAGAGGTCCTGTGCTTACTGTCCGCACAATGGAGACTGAGGTGAGCTGGTGTGTGATTCAGGTGGGGCTTGGAGGCCTGAGAACCAGGAAGGAATGTGGGCTTCCTTCCTGCTGAAAGCCCCTGAATCTGGAGCCCCCAGAGTCTGAAGCTCTGACATCCAGGGCAGAAGAGGGACGGCCAGGATCCTGCACTCCAGGCAGGGCTCTTTACCCCCTGTGAGCCTCCACATCAGGGCGCATCGTCAGTCAGTGCCCTGATTCCAATGCTAATGTCCCCCAGAAACACCTGCGCGGATATCAGAACTTGTGTCTTACCAGCCATCTGGGAAATCCCAGCCCCGGCAAGCTGACTCTCAGCAAACCATCACAAGCCCTGTGAGGCTGGTACAGGTGAAAGTCTGCTTTGACAGAAGCAGAAACAGAGACCCACAGAGACCGTTATTTGCCCAGGACCACACTGCTTGGCTTTGCATCAAAGTTCGTGGGCTCTTTAGAGCTTATCTGGTGACAGGATGTGAGGAAAGACAGTCAAGGACACACCATGTCCAAGGTCATCAGCTGGGATGTTCAAGGCCTGTACTCTTGCTGTCTCCGTCTCTGCCTTTACCTCACTCCATGCCTCAACCAGCTCAAGGCTGCTCCTCCACGTGGAACTCGGGTGTTCACCTGTCTGTAGACTCTGCTGTCCTTCCCACATGCCCTGCAGCATCAGGTCAGCTGTGAGCCAGAGCAGCATCTTCCTCTACAGCTGTCCCTCCTTACCATAGTCCTGGGGATCCAATGTGGCCCAGCTATGGCCACTGAGCCCAGCACTTTCCCAAAAGAGAGTTCCTAGCAGTCTGTGCACCTAATCCTGGCACTGCGGCTGGCCCCTCTCACCAGCAGTAGGGTGGGATGCCAATGGCCCCCGCTGCTCAGAGGCACCCCCTCCCCTCCACTGACAGAGCTAAGAAGGCCTCATCTGCCCAGGACAGAGAAATGTAGAGCCTTATTTTCCTACTAGCCGCCAACAGCTGACCTCCTTTGCAGACTTACTGTGTGTCAGCCCTTCACCTAAGCACTTTCACTTTATTTAGCTACTGGAAATTGGACTCTGGCCTTTGCATATGCTAGGCAAGTGCTCTCCCATGGAGCTATATCCACTGCCCCTTGTGCTAATTTAATCTTAAGAACAAAAGCTCCATGGGGTTGGCTCTGTTACAAGCCCACTTTCTGGCTGTGGTCTTAGACCTGTGACTTTCAGGGTTAGGATCCCAGCACCAGTGGCAGAACCCATTGTCCTCTCAGCCTTTGCTCATAATGTGCACAGAGGACAGGGGAGGAAATGGAGCCTGAGGGTGGGCAGGGTCCCAGCTCAGAGACAGGTGTTGACAGCTTTGAGGTGGGCAGGTTGGTGGTGGCCAAGAAGGGATGGGCACCTGGGCTTGGAGAGGCAGCGAGAGAATCAGGTTGTCCATGTGAATGGCGCCCTGCCAGTGGTGGCTGTGTCCCCACCCATAGGTGTGTACTGCCAGAAACAATCCTGGCAGCTTTGGAGACGGCCAAACAGGCTTCCTGAGAGTGTCACTGGTGTATTCTTTCCAGGTGCCTTGGTCTCTGTCATCATCAAGCTATTTTACAACACTGTATAAAGTAAAAAACTGCTTGTAAATCAAATGATTCTAATCCACACAAATGCAAATGAGTGTGCGTGTGGTGAGCATTGATCATTGCTCTGCGGATGCAAATCATCTGTGCACCTCTTGTATAAATGCATCCCAGCATTCCTGTGCTCTTCAAGTGGCCTTTGTATTGGTGGTAACAGCTTATCCGTTTCCCTATTCATTCATTGGTTAAAAACTTTAACTCATGTTCATTTTATACTTGTACGAGTCATGAGCTTACCTTTTTAAAAACAAACAAACAAAAAAATCAGGCTCTTGCTGTATAGCCCAGGCTGATCTCAAATTCGAGGTTCTCCTACTTCAATCTTCCAAAGTGTTGAGATAGCAGATGTGTACAACTGGATTTACTTCTTCCTGGATTGAACTCAGGGCTTCTCTCTCTCTCTCTCTCTCTCTCTCTCTCTCTCTCTCTCTCTCTCTCTCTCTCTCTCTCTCTCTCTCCTCACTGGCCCGTCCACCAGTTGCTATGGAGAGGCAGGGAGGCTAAGGCCCCTCACTGTTCCACCCAGTGTTCATCAGCAGTGCTACCTGCAGGCCCAGCACTCGGCTCTCGTCATCTTCCCAGCAGGACCCAGCAGCTTGGGTCCTCTGTCAACATGTCCCCTGGCTCTCCACAAGCAAATGAGTTTTGGGAGAACACCCAGGCCTGGCCACCCAGACAGAAGGTGTATTCAGAAAGGTCTTCGTCACATGAGGGATTCTCCTAGCACTGGCAACCAGGCCCTTGGGACCGCCCTGGGTGGGAGCAGGGGGCTCACTGTCTAAGTCAGGCTGGCCTCAAACTTAGTATTATCTTGCCTCAGCCTCCCAAGAGTGGGATGTGCCACAGGGCTCAGCATGAATTTACCTTTTAAAACTATGACTCTGTAATGGTTGATACATTGTATCAATCAGAGTTTAGAAATTTCAGTCAGCAGGGAGCCAGGGACCTCACTTCCTAAACCTCCTGCCATTTTGGAAAGGAAGGGCATGCACTATATGGGTGGGAAAGAGGCTTGTTCTCCCTGATTCTGCTCTTGCTGCTCTCGCCTTGAACAGTTGCTCCTGTGCTGTGCCACTCTGCCTTGGAGCCAGCTGATTATGAATTGAAACCTCCACAAACAGAGCTATATAAACCTTTCCTTCCTTAATTTTGGGCGTCAGGTACTCTGTGCTAGCAACCAGAGAAAAGTAACCAAGACAGATCCTTTTGTCTTTTTAAAATAGCACCAGCTATTTTAAATGAGATCTGTCTGAGGCCAACTCCTCTCCAAGCATCCTCTCCTCAGACTCACCTCTGCAGCATGGCCCCCAGCTGTCCCACTGCTCCAGCTTTGAGGAGGCGAGGACTTCTACCTCATGACTCCAGCGCTGTTGCAGAGCAGCTGGTGACACTGCCCCTTGAGCGCCCACTGTGTGCGAGGCTCTGGGATGCTGGCCCTTCCCACGCACTCTCCAGCATTCAGCACAGCCTGGCAGAGCTGACCTTGTCCCCATGGAACAGAGAGGGAGACTGAGTTTCAGGGGCTTCAGCGGCTAGCCAGAGGCCACAGGGCACAGCTGGAAACTCAACCCAGGTCAGCCTCTCTCGGGCTGAGCCACACCCAGGTCGTGCTCCCAGGCCTGACGGGGTGGGGGGGGGGGTGGCAGGGCTGGTACCCAGCAGAAGTCAGGGGACTGCGCTCTCAGTCAGCCAAGCAGGGCTCTTCCGGCCTAGAGGCATAGCAGCTGGTTGGTCCCTTCATGGGGCTGCAGCAGCAGCCTCTCCTGGGCTCTCACTTCCAGGACAGTGTGGGGGTCACTCTGTCCTTCCAACCAGCAGAAACTGGTTACACTCAGCCTTCACTCCCCAGTGCCCTGAATCACACTTCTCCTGCCATGCATGAGGGCCAACAACTGGAGAAACCTGGATACAAGATTAGAAAGAGACTGCCCTGCCCAGAAGGTGGCTCTTCTCCGATTGGTTGCTTACACTGAGGCCACCTGACCAGCTCACCTCCACCCTCTGCTTCCTTGGCCTTCTTTAAACTTTTTTTTTTTCTTTTCTTTTCTTTTTTTTTATATAGGGATTGAACTCAGAAACTTTGCAGTAAAGAGTTCAAGCATAAAAAGGGCTATAGCCAGCCCTTTTTACATTTTTTATTGTGAGAGAGGTTCTTACTAAGTGGCTAAATTGCCCAGAGTTGGGCTCAAACTTGCCATCCTCCTACTCCACCCTCTGAGCATGCACCACTTTGGCCAGCTTACTCATATTTTCAAGAAGAAACACTGGAAGAACAAGAATAGAGGCTAAGGGCTGGGGAGATAGCTCAGTAGAGTAAGTGCTCGCCTGGCAAGTGCAAGAGCCTGAGTTCAATCCCCAGTTCCAAGAAAGAAAAAAAGAACAAACTTTTAGCTGGGCATGGTGCTGCATGCCTGTAATCCCAGAGCTTGGGAGACTGAGGAAGGAGGAACGGTGCAAGGTCCTGAGTTCAATCCCTGATCCCACCAAAAAAAAAACAAAGCAGCAAGGAAATCTAACTGTAAGTAAGTGGGTCACAATAACACTAAGAAGAGTCAGTGGAAATTATTTTTTATTTATTCATTTTTGGAGACAGGGTCTCACTATATAGTGCAGGCTGGCCTTGAGCTCATGATATAGCCCAGGCTAACATCTAACTCACAGTGGTCCTCCTGCTTCAGCCTCCTGAGTGCAGAGATTACAGGTGTGCCACTAAGTCCAACTGGAAATGCTTTTAAAACAGTAGTTTGGCTCATCCACCCATAAAATATTGCCCCTGAGGACCATGAAAGCTCCGAGAAACAGAAAAATAGTGAATCCCATGCTGCTCTCAGCTACCTGATTGGTACTGACTATGCTGGCATTGCTATGTTGGAGTTATCAGCCTTGTCATACAGGATAGAGAGAATAAAAAATTGTATTAGTTCTGGTAGGAACCAAGATTTTCTGTGTATGAAGGGGGAAAAAAAGAGAAACAAAACCAAAGAAATTAAATAAAAAGTTAATCTTAAATAATCTTAAATAAAAAGTAATTTTTTTTTTGGTTGTGAAATTATGTTTATTGTGATACATGTTAGCTATACTACAAATCCATGACAAACTACCAGGCGAATTTCACATTATTTCGTCAAGCTTGAGGTTTGTCAATGACTTCAAATTTAGGATCTTCAAACTGGAAGCTAGGTAATATGCTCATGTCTGCTTTACCATACATTTGCTTAAGCTTAAGAAGCTCTCTCTCCAGGTCTCGCTGATATTCTGGGCCAGTATCAACAGGTCCTCCAGGTGCCTGTCGCTTAGACTTGTATCCTCTAGTCTTGTCTATGAAGATCTGCTGTACAGGATCAGGTTCTTTATTAAAGGCTACTGCTGAAGCACCAGTGCTCCTTGGCAAACGGACAAAGACCGCCAACTGAACGACAGAGGAAAACCTGAAGAGCCTCTGAAGAATCATGGTGATTTTACAGTACTTGCACTCAGTAGTGAGCTCTCAGGACCTCTGCTGCCACCACTGTCCTACTTCTGGTCCTGACTCCAAAAAGAAGTAATCTTAAATTTGGAAATCATTTTTTCAGCTTCAAGCCTTGTTAAGATAACAACCAGTAGCAATGAGCACCCCAAATGTCTAAATTATGGTCCCTAACACTCACTTATCTCACTTATCAAAAAGAGCTCTGCTTAGAGAAATGGCTGATTCCATATAGAAAGACAGATTGGGGGTATGCTGCCTTTGACAGCTCAAGAAAACTATGAAGTGTGCTGGCTTATGCCTGTAATCCCAGCACTTGGAAGGCTAAGGCAGGAGGATTGAGAATTTTAGGCCCAGAATGGGCTACATAATGAGTTCAAGGTAGGCCTAGACTACGCAGTGAGACCCTGTCTTATAAAAAAAATGGAGTTGAGGGACAGAAAGAAAGAAGGGGGAGAAAGAGAAATAAATCAAGGAAACTGTCTGGAGACTCCTGAGGTCATATCAAAGGATGTAGACACAGAAAAAGGGCTCTCATTTACTTGTGCTAACATGGTTCTAAGCCCTTTATGAGTATTAACTCACCATTAGGAAAACTGGTTAACCTCATTTAATTTTCACAAGCCTGTTAGGAGGGCATGTGCTTATATTCATTTTATAGACAAGGAAACCAAGTCACTGGGCAATGACTAAGAAAATTGCCCAACGCCATGTAGCTGGTGTATGGCAGAGCGGGGATTTGAATCCAGGTAGCCTGACTCTGGAGTCCAAGCCCTAACATGCTTGCTCACTGACGCAGGACATTCTGCATCAAGGCGTGGCCGAAGGATGGGTTCAGAACCACAGGCATCGACCCTGAGTCCAGCTACCCCTACCCAGGCATTCAGAGGCTGACCCCTGTGGGCATCCAAGCCCACCTGGGATGCACCCAGCCCCATTTCTTGGTTGGGTGCAGACCATGCTCCCATCATGCCCAGCCAGCCACATATCCCATCCTCCTGCCCTGTTTGGGGTCAGCCTGGCTCTCTGTGTCAAGACTATTACCTAATGGCAGGGGTCAACACTTAGTTCCTGAAAACACTCAGCGGGGAGGGATAGGCATTCCCACTTCCCAGATGGCACTGAACGGCCAAGTGTGTGTGACTGGAAGGCAGCTGCTCTGGTTTCCATTCCTGCGTCACACTTTCTCTCTTCCTTTTGTTGGTTCAGCCTCCCTGGGAGGGTAAGCACACGGTGTTGATGGCCCAAGAAGAGGAGTGAGTCACTCTCATCTTGTGTGTCATCTCGCTTGCTGCAGCTGCTGGATGAACTAGAGGTAAGAAGGCTGTTTTCCTAGCATGATGGGAGTTGGCTCTGCAGAGCATCCCAAAGCCCCCACCCTTGGCCATGTACCCCCCTCCAGTGCCCCTTACCAGCCCTACTGCTGAAGAGCCCTCACTCACTCAGCTGGGCCTCCGGCAGCCCGCTCTCTCCTGAACCCAGCCCCTGCTTCTTCTCTCACCTCTCTCAATCACCTCTGCAAGAGAAATGCAGGTAGATTCCAGACATCTCCATGGACAGGACTGGTGACAAAATGGACAAATGATAAACCCAGCCACTTCTGTAGTCAGGGTGACTCCCTCTCCCACTCAGACCTAATGTTCTTTCTTTTAAAATAACTGGCAAGGTGTGCCTCTCAGAGTCAAGGCCAACGCTGGGCAAAGCTCAAGACCTCTATCCTTACCTCACTGTGGCTTCTGCTGGAAGCCAACTAAGAGGCAGCAAATCAATGCTTATGAGCAAACATCCCACATTTGCAGCAGTGGCTAAAAGGGCAATGCAATAAAGAGGAGGGAATTGCTGCGGCATGGAGGGCATCCAGGTGATGCACCAACTGCAGGGATTATGTCTCTTGACTTGAACAGACTGATCATAAAACAGCATTTGGGGGGCAATGGAGAAAGAAGGGAGTTTTAGAGGACATTAAAGGATCATATCAGATGGCGCAACACCAGGGAATTGCACAAGATAATCCAGCAAGGGGCAGGTGGGCAGTGAGTGGGCTAGAGCTCCAGGCAGGGGAGATTTCACTCGTCTTAAGAGTACACTGGGAGGCTGAGGCAAGAGGATCAAAACCTGAAGCCCAGCCTGGACTCAAATTTTAAAACATATAAAATAAAAAAAAGCTAGGCATGTGGCTCAGGGCAAAGGTCCTAAGTTCAACCCCAAAGTAACACACATGTACACACACACACACACACACACACACACACACACGCAGGCACTATGCCCCTCTCCCATTATCAAGGTGAGTGGGACAGCTCTGCAGCTTGAGCGGTGGTCCCCTGGGCTCTGCTGTGGGCCCCCTGAAGGTACTGATGTTTATTACACTCTTACTTCTGTCTTTACGGGGGAGGAAGTGAAATTTAGAGCTAAACTGCTCAACCCAACCCAATCTTTGATACTTCTTTGCTTGTGACATTTGACAAGTCTCGTTCCCACCATGCACCTTAATTTCCTCATCTGTCCTATGGACTATAACGCTGCTTGACAAGGTTATGGTAAAGGGGACACACACACTAAAGGAATATTAGGGGGTTGGCATGACTTTTTTTTTATCTGAGTAGGTCACAACTCATTTTTTTGCTGGAGGCCACAAAGCACCTGTTTTTAATAGGTTTATTTAGACACAATTTGCATACCATGTAACCCACCCAGTGGCTTTTGGTTTATTCGAAGAGTTGTGCATCCACCGCCACAATCAATTCAGAACCTCACCTGAGGGGAGTACTGCGGGGCTTGGGGGTGAATCCTGAGCCTCCTGCGGTGTGGCAGCTTATGGCAGAAGGTGCAGGCCTCAAGGGCTGCTGTTGCTCTACAAATCCTTGCGGTGGGGTGCTGAGTTCCTCACTGGCATGGGAGCTGCCAGCTGGCCCCGCTTCCAGACACACTGCATTTACTACAATCATGGGAAGTCTATCTTCAGAGAACGGCGCCCACAGACCTCAGTGTGGCTTTTTCTAGATCAATGATAACCTGCCACAATTTAATTTCCTCCTTTCTTCTCAAGAAGGAGGGAGAAATGTGATGTACACAGCTGGTGCAGACAGGGTGGGAAGTGCCTGGGGGTTGGGGGGGTGCTGGGACAGAAAGCAGCAAAGGAGAGGGAGTGTGTGGCGAACAGGTCTGGGACAGCCAGCACAGCCACCAGGGAGCTGGCATGGCCATTTACTCAACTGGGGCAGAAGGGACAGGAGCAAAAAGTTTTGTAAGCCTCCCTATAACAGCGGTAACAGGGCTCTGGGGTCAGCCTGTGCTGGACTCGCCTGGCCCCTGGTCTCCCAGCATACTGTCAAGCAGGAGCTGCCTAGGGCCTGGTGTCCTGGTCTGTGAAAGATGCCTCCCGCAGGTGGGCCCAGAGGATGGGAGAATGGCCCGCCACACCCAGCATGGAGCACAGGAAGGTCATGCCCCCGGCTTCAGGGTGAGGAACTCATTTCCCTTTCTGCCTGCAAATTGTCCCTGCTCTCTCCCTGCTTGCTCCTACAGGGAGATTCCAGCTCAGAGCATCTGACAGGGAGCTGAGAGAGTCTGCAACCCTAGAAAGACCTGGGCAAGGGCTGAAACAGGGAAGTGTGGGTGAGGGGTTTTTTGGCTGCTGGGGAAAGGGAGATTCTGGCAGGCAAGAGGAATGAAGGCCCCTTTGTGGTCTCCGGTCACCTTCTCCAGGGTCCTTCACCTTCCTGGCTAGTCTGCCCCTGGGGCTCATTCTCCATGGGGCTTGTCCCCATGGGCTCCTCCCCTCTTAACACGCTTTTTTTTTGTAGGACCGGAGTTTGAACTCACGACCTGACACTTGCCAGGCAGGCACCTGTGCCACAGAGCTATCTCCCCAGCCCCTTAACACTCTAAGTTGGTTTTGCTGTTGTTTTAGTACTAAGAATTGAACTTAGGGTCTTTGAACTGAGCTACATCTGCAGTCTTTCTCTCTCTCTTTTCTTTTTTTTTTTTTTTAATGAGACAAGGTCTTGCTCAGTTGCTAAGTTGTCCAGACTGGACTCAAACCTATGATCTTCCTGCCTTAGCCTCTTAAGGTGCTAGAATGACAGATGTGCACACCACTCCCTCTACCAGGCCAGCTCCGTGAAGCCTGGAATCTGGCCACAGCCCTATCCTCAGGACTTGTCACAAGCTTTGTGAACAGTTGACTATAGACTCCTAGGAGGGGCCAGGCTTTGCCTACTGGGAGGAGGCCTCAGAGGGCCTGGTGACTGCCAGAGCCAGTCACTCAGCTGTCACAGGGTGGGGCAACCTCAAACCTCCCCAGGATGTCCTGGAACCATTTCCTGCTTATTTCCAAAAACCATGGTCTTGGTTCTGGAATGTGTTTTGCGTCACTGTGCCCTGGAGTCCCCTTGTCGGCAGCTCTGCATGGCCTGGCTGGTCAGTGACCAGGGATTTGAAGGCTCCTGGGGGTCAGCAGCTCCCAGGTGGCCTGGTTCCTGCTTGGGTCTTGATAGAGGGGCAAGTGTGAGGGAGAGGGTGTAAGCAGAGTGGACTGAGCTGAGAGGCCAGGCTGTAGTTCTGGGGGCTGGATGTGCTACCCACCGCCACAGCTGCTCAGGAGCCAGCTGCCAGGTGTGTGCTCTGTTCCGGACCCTCCTGAGTCTCCATGGGAAGAACTCCAGAGACGCACACCCCTGGCCCAGGTGCTGGGAGTGTGCGTCGGGCAGCACTTACTGAACACTAACCACAGGTATCACTGCTGCCACACAAGGGGACAGAGGCCTTGCATCCAGAGACACTCAAAGACCGGGCTAGGGCACATGGGTGCATTCATTCCCCTTTCCTTCCTGCCTACCTGTTTGTATTCATTCATCTGCTTTTAGTAAGGATTTATAGAGAATCCGTTGCCTGGTTTCTGGCACCCGTGGCCTGGCAGGGACCACAGACTCTGAGTGAGACCTCGGCTGGGCAGGAAACACCAGGACTTGCTGGCTTCCCTGGTAGTCTTAAGCATTGAGCCTGAGTCTGTAGAGAGGCGGAAGGGAATCCTAGCCGTGGGAACAGCTTGTGCACAGGCTGGGAGATGGAGACAGTGGCAGCAGAGGGAGGGAAGAAGAGAGGACACCAGGGCAGCCGCAGAGGCCAAGGGTAGCCCTCAGCGGCCCAAGGGTCAGGGCAGGCCCGGGCCCTCCAGCCAGCCTGCTCGCAGCACTCCCTCCTCGGCAGCCTCCCAGCCAGGACAGGTGGGGACCTGCTCGACCCAGCTCAGCAGCTCCTACCCTCTCCCTCTGGGTAAAGGCAGCAGGGCCAAGCACAGCAGGGCTCAGGACAGGGCAGGTGGCTTGGTGGCAGCCTTCAGTTAGCCCCAGGGCTGCTAGCTTGGTTTCTCTTTTCCTGCTCTCTCCACCCAGCCAGAGTTCTAAGCAAGTGCACACTTTGCCTGTATCTGCAGCCCATGCTATGGCTGGAGAAAGTGAGGCTCAGATGGTTGAGGAGCTGGACGGGCACAGAAAGGTGCTCCCTGGGCAGTGTGGCACCACAGAGGTGACTCCCAGAATCTCCAGGCCCATCAGGGCTCAGAAAGATGACCATGGGGTGAGGCCGGTCCACACTTCATATGCAGGAGCTCCTGGTCTCTGCCTGGCCCTGGGAGGCAGGAGTTAAGGTCGCCACACCTGCCTGCTCCAGAGTCACCAGGGCAGGAGTGAGTACCTGAAGTCACAGGAGTGGCAGCTGGCCTGGCAGAGCAGGGCAGGGGCCGCAGGAGAAGCCAGCAAAAAGCTGCCACCTTAATTCTGGGTACCTCCCCTTCTAGAAACTTCTATCTGCTGGAGTGAGATCCAGGGACACAGGATTCTTCCTGTACCCAGACCACAGCCCACTCCCAAGCACATCTGAGCCTGCCTAGGGGGCTGTTACCCATCTCTGTTCCTGAGAGGACTCTTGGAGCTCTCCCCAGTTTGACACTTTTCCAGAAGTTTTTTTTTTAAAATTATTTATCTTCTTGTTGTTTCATGATTACATATATTTTTACATTTACATATGTATAATACTTTTAGACTAGCTAGAGAGATGATAGAGATATATGGTGTGCGTGGTACTGGGGATCAAACCCAGAGCAGTCTACCACTGAGCTGCATCTCCCCTTATTTATTTTGACTTCAATACAGGATCTTGCTAAGTTGCCCAAATGAAATTGTGGTCTTTGTGCTTTAGCATCTCTCATGCACAACTGTGTCTTGCATTACACATATTTTTTTTTGAGATAGGGTTTTACTATGTAGTGTAGGCTGGCCTCAAATTCATGACAATCCTTCTGCCTCAGCCTCCTGAGTACTGGGATTACAGATCTATGCCACCATGCCTGGTACTTGCATATATATATATATATATATATATATATATATATATATATATATTTGATGTTAATACAGTCTTACTATATATTAATGTTATATAATACTCTATATTAATGTACTATTATAGTTAGACTATAAGTTGTCTTTTATTATGAACTTAGCCTCCATAGGGATCTCTCAAGCCTAATCATCCTGAAGGACCTAAACTCAGGGCTTGTCATTTCTTTGGAGTTAGTAGCTTATACCATTTGCCTATTTACAAATGCTGTCCATGAACTTGAATTCTGTTTTGGGAAAGAGCATCTATCTCATGGGAACATGGCGAGAATAGGATGTTGATGTCAAGCCCCAACGTCTGTTATTCTAGTTCAGTAGAATTGTGACTTTTGTTTGTTTGCTTTTGTTTTATTTGGTACAAGGTCTTGCTATGCAGTTGGAACTCACAGAGATCCTCCTGTGTCAGCCTCCCCAGCGCTGGGATTGCAGGTGTGTGTCACCATGCCCGGTTCTGGGGTCACCTTGGCATGCAGTGCCAGGAATCAAACTTGAGACCTTGTGCTTGCCAGGCAGGCACTTATGCCACCAAACTATCTCCCCAGCTCCAGAACTGTGGTTTTTGTGTTTTTGAAATTATTAAGATCTGAATCTAAGCCAGGCCTGGAAGCGTGCACCTGTAACCCCAGCACTCAGGTGGCTCAGGCAAGAGCATCATCGCAAGCGCAGGGCCACCCTGAATCACAGAGACTGTCTAAAAAAAGAAAGAGAAAAACCCTGAAACCTCGGTATGATGACAGAGAGTAGGGTTTCAGATATGATAAAGGCAACGAACAGAATAGATGTATGGAATATTACCACTCGTATTAAAATGGAAACATATTGCTGGATGAAGTAGCATATGTCTGTAGTCCTAGCTACTTCTGAGGCTGAGGCAGAAAGATAAAAAATTCCAGGCCAGTCTGAGCAATTTATTGAGACTCTGTCTCAAAAAATAGACCAGGCAAGATAGCACATCCCTGTAATCCCAGCTGTTAGGGAGGCCATGGCAGGGTGATTGTAAGTTTGGGGACAGACTAGACAGCTTAGTAAGAGCCTGTCTCAAAAAATAGAGACAGAGAGACCCACATCAGCATCTCTGGAAGGCAGCACGGGGAAGCGGGTTACAGCCCTTGGGCCTCCTCCTGGGCTGAGAGGGTGCACAGTGCGGTTCACGCTTCACTTCTTGATTTCCTGCCACTCCCTCCTCCCACAGGGCAGGAGGGTGTCTGTCATGTGCTGCTGTGACCCCCACCACAGTCAGTGGACCAGGCTGGCAGAACTGGAGTGACAGCGACACGAGGGTAAAATACACAGGGGCTTCAGTGGCTCTGGCGCATTAATGTTCAATATCGTTTGTTCCTCTCCTTTGCCAGATCTCTAACCCCAGTGCTCCCCACTGTTTCTGGGTGGGCGGTCAGGTCTTTAAAGAGGTGAAGTAGGTTAAAATAAAGCTGCTACAGTGGCCCTGAGCCATGCAGGCCAGAAGATGCCAGGAGCTGTGTACGCAGGGACCAGGGGAGGACTCATGAGATGCAGCCATCTATCTCTGAAGCTGAGAAAATAAATGCATTTAGTTTGGGTAGCCCGAGAAGGCCCGTACAGTATGGAGAAAAATGTAAAGTATTACCTTAATAATGTTTGTACTAGGGCTGAAGGTATAGCTCAGTGGTAGAGTTTTGTCTTGAAATATTATTTATTTATTTGTTTGTTTGTTTATTTATTTATTTAATACAGGGTCTCACTACCCTGCTCAGACTTATATACTGATCCTCCTATCTTAACCTCCCCAGCACTGGGATCACAGGCATGTGACACCAGCATCGCATGTGGTACCCGGGATCGAGTCCAGGTCCTTGAGCTTGCCAGACAGGCACTTAGAGTGCTGAGCTATCTCAATGCTAGGGCTTTATTTATTTTTAAATTTTTTATGTATTTGGTACAGAGTCTTGCAACACAGCTTGGACTCATAGTGATCCTGCTGTTTTCAGCCTCCCTAGCGCTGGGATTATAAGTGTGCACCACCATGATCCCTCTTGGTGGCCGGCTCATCTAGGGCAAGGACAGCACAGCATGTGGTGCCAGGGATTGAACCTGGGTCCTTGCATTTGCCTAAGCAGGCACTTAGACCACTGAGCTATCTTGCTGGCCCAATGGTAGAGTTTTAATGGAGTTGTAACTTGATAGAAGAACAACACATACCCAGCATGGGGAAAGCTGTAGGTTCAATACCCAGCTCCAGAAATGGTAACTATAAATCATATTGACTCCATATGCTGGGTTTAGATACAGGAATAAAGAGAAAAGAAAATGTGCTACTACTTTTTTTTTTTTTTTTAACTGAGATTGAATCCAGGGCCTCCACCCTGAACAATATCCCCAACCCTTTATTTTTTACTTTTAGATTCTTGTTAAGTTACTAGGTTGCCTATTCTGGACTTGAACTTTGAATCCTCTTATCTCAGCTTCCCAGAGTTCTATGATTACAGGCATCCCCACCATGCCTCGCTAAGAAAATATACTATTAAAATTAAATTCATCTGCCTCTTTTTTTGTCTGTTTGTTTGTTTGGCAGGACCAGGGTTCAAACTCACAACCTTACACTTGCCAGACAGGTGCTTGTGCCATGGAGCTATCTCCCCCTCCCCACCTTTTTTTTGATGTGGCCTGGGAAAATGTAAATTTCCAGGAGCCAATCTCATGATCTTTCTATGGTACACCACTAGCCTGGCGTAATGCCTAGCATATGGTAGGTGTTCAGATATG
>PVKN010011343.1:0-21769 GCA_004027915.1 Capromys pilorides | reverse complement strand
GTCACATATATAGATTCAGTCTCATTTCAATGAAAATTCATTTTGGGCTTCCATAAAAATAACCTCAAAGTTAATATGGGCAAATAAATACTGAAGAAAATTATGACAAAGAAGGGTATGGGAGAATCAGGCTCCAGGTGCCAAGATGTACTATGCTTGGAATAGCCAGAAAGATAACCAGAATATTGGAATAGGAACTGAAACAAGCACTTAAATAAGAATTTAATGTATCTGCTGCCTATTCAACTTACTGTCCATTTTGAAAAAGCTACTTTTATAGCATCCTATCAAAAGAGTATTTCCAGTGACTTAGAGACTTATGAGAAAAAAAAAATAAGATATTAGAAGAAACTTTAGAAAGTTATACATTTAATATGTATTCTCTGGGATTTCTTTAGCTAAATTCCACTAGAAGGAAATTTTGGAGCTGAAGTTATAACTCAGTGGAAGACCATGTCTTTATTATGTACATAGCCTTGGATTCAGTCAACAATACCACATTAAAAAAAGAATTGCTAAACTTATTTTTAAGAATTATAGGGGCCAGCAAGATAGCTCAGTGTCTAAAGTAGCTGTTCAGGCAAGCGCAGGCAAGTGCAGGCAGGCGCAGGGGACTGCAGTTCAATCCCTGGCACCACGTGCCATGCCAGCCCTGCCCTCAGGGTGGGCTGAGCCTGCCAAAAAAAAAAGAATTATATGAATGAATTTTAGTGTCATCAGTGTGAGCAGTGCTGCCCCTCTGAAGCTTGCCTTTCTTTTTCGTGTTTCTATCTTTGTTTTGCTTTGTTTCTATCCCTTTTGTCAAGTCTTTTAGTGCTTTTATAACTCTGTTAAGCTATTTGTGTGATATTGGCATTAACTCTAGCTGTAATTTCTAATGATTTTGTCCTTTAATGGCTTTTATATCTTATTTTTTCAATGCTTTTCATTGTGATTTGTTTCTTCAGTTGATAAAAAAAAAAGTTGTTTTCATGTTTTTCTACATTATTTTCTTACTTTTCTGTTATTTAATTTTTTTAATTCTGTTTTTTGTTTGTTTGTTTGTATCAGAGATCTAACTTGGGACCTTGCATTTGTCAGGCAGGTGCTTATGCTGCTGAGCTATATCCTGAGCCAATTTTTAAAATTGTTATCTCATAAAATCGACATGTGGCATGGCTCGAGATAACTGTTCTCCATATTGTTAACTAATATGGCAAATACTAAATAATGTTTTCTGTCCTTTACTGATGGGTTTGCCATGCCTTATTTATCACTTACTTTTATTAACTATGAAAGGTTGTGATGCTATGTTTCTTGAATTGGCTACATTTTTTTATTGATTAACATTTCTTTCTTATGTTTGTTCTGTTTCCGTTGCTATTATATCATAATGGTTCCGATGTCCGGTAGTAAAGTACCTGTAATCTTTTGATGAATATTTTGAGTTCATTTGGGGTACACAAATTATGAGTATCAAATATTTGGCCAACAACAGTTACTTTAATCCGTTACCTTTTGTTTTTGTCTAGGTTCGTTGAATACTGCTGCCTGGGAATACCCAGATGTCTGCAGACATTATTTTGGTTCCTTCGGTCAGTGGTCGAGTCTCCTCTGCTCCTTGGTGTCTCTCATTGGAGCAATGATAGTTTATTGGGTGCTTATGTCTAATTTTCTCTTTAATACTGGAAAGTTTATTTTTAGTAAGTATCATCATCATACTATTTAACATAGTTGTTTTGGAGGGGTTTGGGTTTGTTTTGGTCTTTAGGGTATCAGAGAATGAACTCAAAATCTTATGCTTGCCAGGCAGGCCCTACCAACATAGTTGTTTTCAAATACAATTATTATTGCAATGTATTAGTTCAGCTTTAAAGTTTAGGGCTTGGGATATGTAAAGTAAAGAAATAGGCCAAATGTGAAGGCTGAAGCGGGAGGATGGCAAGTTCAAAGTCAACCTGGGCTGTGTAGCAAGCCCTGTATCAGAAACAAACAAAAAGCAAACTTCAGTTTGTTTTCTGTGGTTGTATTCTCAAATATGATGTGTGTTATGTCCATTTCCAAATAATTTTTGAGTAAGTAATATTTAAAATCTCTAATGTACAATATTTCCATAATTTACAGATGTTGTAAGCATAATTTCAACCCTTACCACCAAATTTTGATGGTTAGTGCTAAAGAATCTGTTGTGTAGGAACTAGAGGAAAACAATTTCAGTCGCTTATTTTAGGTACATTAGACTCTAAACTTAGGAATCAGCAGAGAAACGGAATTGGTGTGGTAAGTGTGTCTTACACGCCGCGGAGGTGTGACCGGCCCAGATCAGCCGCTTGAATTCTGAGCAAGTTTAGAAATACAAACCATGTTTTATTTTATTTTTCAGTATTAGAGGTTATACCCAGTGATTTTCTGCGGAGCTACATGTTAATCCTGTTTTATTTTTTATTTTGAGAGAGGGTCTTACTAAGCTGCCCAGTCTAGGTTCAAACTTGAAATCCTCCTGCATCACCCTCCCAGAGGGCTGGAATTAAAGGCAAACACAATCTTGCCCAATTCCATGATTGGCAATGGAGAGAGAAAATTCATTTATGTAACATAGGATTCCAATTCTTTTCTCTGATGACTGATAGCTCTAAACTTAGCTTGTGCCTAGCTCCCTATAAGAAATCCCTACATGAGAAATACTAAAGTGAATTCTACCATGGTCACAACAGCTAGTTTCCTGAAGAATGCTAAGGGAATGGGAGGAAGTTGCATTTTTATTTTAAAGAAAATTAGGATTTTGTTTTTAGTCTAAACATTTATGAAATATTTCAAACTTCAAAAAATTTCGAACACATTAAAACCAGTGTATCCTTAATGGATGCACTTTAGTGTTTTAAACATTTTTGTTATAATTCCCTTAGTTTGCTGTGCTTGTGAAAATAAACATCACAGGTATAGTTGAAGCCCATGTGTACTCTTCCATTCTCCTTCTTCCCTGAACTTGGGGTTTTATCATCCTGATGCTTAGCTTTGCTCTTTTCCTGCGTAACTGTAAGCAACATGTAGTAGTGTAGTCTTTTGTGGTTTGTTGTGTTTTGTTTTTGTTTTTTCTGAGACCAGGTCTCATTCTGCACTCCAGGCTGTTCCTCAGCTCTGTAGCCCAGACTGGCCTTGAGCTTGCAGGCCTCTGCCTCAGCCATCTGAGCACTAGGATTGCAGGTGTGCACCACACACCAAACACGCCACAAAATGTTTTTAAGCCGTATTAATGCTTGTGGAGTTTGCTTCCCACCGTCATCTTTATTAACACAAATAGTTCGTATTCCTGGCTTTGTGCTGTTCAGTAATCTGAATATATCACAACTTTTTATGCTTTCTCTTGTTGATAGCCTTTAATTATTTTGGTATTATAGGCAATACTTATTTCTATCTCCTTATGTACCTATGGAAGTTTCTCTAAGCCATGGACCCGTTAGACAGATTTCTGGGATTTGGAATGTGTATACTTTTCCAACTTAATTAGAAGTGGTCAGATCGTTCTTTATCATACTTGTACTATTTACACTCATGCTGACAGTTAATGAAACTTTCTCCCACACATGATGTTATCAGATTTTATCACTTAGGATATGATTTTAATTTGCATGGCTGTTCATAAGGATGGTATTCTTCACCTACTTATCTGCTGGTCATTTTCTTTTTATGGGAACTTGTAAAGGTTATATACTGCTTAGGTACCTTTGTGTTACACATACCTTCTAGTTAGTGGCTTCTGTTTACTTCGTGGATATTAGCCCTATTCAAAACTTTTTGCTTCCAAATTACTGAGTCTTTTTTTTTTCATTATAGTAACGCTTTCATATACTTTTTAAAATCACATATTCCAGAAAAATCTAATTATAATTGTATTGAAATTACTTTGAATTGATATGCTAAACAATATACCATAGATGATGCCATGAGAGTACTGAGTTTAGCATTTGTTTAGAGTTATTTTGGATCTAGAGACAGTTTAGATCAATAAGATACTGAGTTTTCCTCTCTTTGAATGGCATAGTTCTGTAGTTAGTATTTTTTCAGATATCTTTGCTTAGTATGTATTTTAAATATTTTCTTGAGTACTTTAAAATTTTTATAAATGTAGTTTTAATTCAATAGCAACAGGCACGTTATAAAAAGTGCCCAGTCTCAATTGCATCTCAGTGTGCCCTGGGGGCAGGGCCAGCATGGCAGGCCCAGGGATTGAACCCCTGACCCCTGCGCCTACTGTTTGTATAATTCATACCTTTGAAAAACAAGAATTCTGTTTCTATGGAAAAAGATATTTTTAATTATGTATTCAAGTTATTTGTTGCTATTACAAAGAAATCTAATTTCTTTTTTGGGGGGGGGTGTACCAGGAATCTTTTTATTTTATGTTTCTTTATTACAGAATTGGGGATTGATCCTAGGGCTTTTGCTCTTTTAAGAAATATTTTAACTTTGAGATAGGGTCTTGTTTTAAGTCACTCAGTTGCCCAAGCAGTGCTTGAACTTCCTGCCCTCCTACTGGAGTCACCTAGAGTTCCCGCTTTACAGTGTATACTACCATCCCCAGCTAGGAACTTAATTTCTAAATGTTCTGAATGTAGCAAGCTTGCCAAACTCTTGTTGATTCTTACAACTTTATAAATACACTTTGGGTTTATTCACTCACATCGATGAGTAAAGGAACTTGCTCTATCTATTTTTAAATGGTTTCTGTGTGTACACATACATTCATATTTGTATTTATGTACACATATAAATATGTACAAGCATACAGATAGGTAAAGACTTGTATAACTTTTTTAAAAAATACACTACTGCATAGGAGCAGCGCCATGTAGACATGTTGTTCCTGAGAAGATTTCTGTAATGCTTACCATTAGTGTTACGTTTGGTATAGAGTGCGGATTGCAGCCTTTAATAATTAAAAAGTCTTTCTCTCTCAATCTTTCTTTCTTTCTTTCTTTCTTTTTTTCTTTCTTTCTTTCTTTCTTTCTTTCTGAGACAGGGTCTTGGTATGTGGTTCAGGCTGGATTTAACCTCTCCTCCTCCCTCAGCCTCCTGGGTGCTGGGGTTTCGGCTGTGCCATTACACACAGCTTGATAATTTAGACACTTCCACATATTGTTTTCTTAAGCATTTTTATTAATGTGTTTTGAATTTTACCAAGTACTTAATCTACATCAGTTTACATAATCCGTTTTTCTCCTTAAATTACAGATATGCCGAATTAAGCAAGTGTACTTTATAATACTTAAGCTATAAGAAGCTACACACATTCTAGGGTAAACTTAATTAGTCATGATGTGTTTTTTTTAATTCCTTACTAAATTGAATTTTCTGGGCCGGCGAGATGGTTCAGTGGTCTAAAGCGCCTGCTTAGGAAAGCTCAGGCAACTGCAGGGACTGCGGTTCGATCCCTGGCACCACATGCTGCGCCAGCCCCACCACCAGGACAGGCTGAGCCAGCCACAAAATAAATAAATAAAGAAACAAACAAACACAACAAGCAAACAAATAAATAAATAAATAAAATTTAAAAAAAAAAATTGAATTTTCTTTTTCTTTTTTTTTGAGGAGGTAGAAACTAATATTTGCTGTAGAACTTCTGCGTCTTTGCTAAGAGTTATTGTCCTGTTTCTTATTTTATCCTTAGACCTTGTGCACGAGCTCCCAAGGGCTGTGGTAGCAAATTACCAAAACCTGCTTGCTTAAAGCAACAGGTGTTTATTCTTTCATGATTGTGAAGACAGGAAGTTTAATATTAAAACGGGTCCTGCAGTGTCAGCCAGATAGCTCAGTGACTAAAGTGCCTGCTTAGGCAGGCGTAAGGACCGGGATTCAATCCCCAGCATGCCATGCTGGCCCCGCCCCTGGGGCGTGCTGAGACTGTGACTGAGACTGGGCGTGGTGGCGCGCGCCTGTAATCCCAGCTCTTGGGAGGCTGAAAATGGTAGGATCACTGTGAGTCCAATCTGTGTAGTGAGACCCTGAACACCCTGTATTAACCGTTAGAGTCCCAAGGGGTATTGAAAAAACACCGTCGAAGAATCCCAAACAGCGCAATGGCGCTTTCTCTAAATGAGTACGAAAAGACCCAAACAGCATGATAGCGCTTGTTTTATTTTATGTCGAGAAATACCAAGCAGCACGATAGCGCTTTGTTTCTTTTACATCGATGAATCCCAATTGGAGCAATAGCTCTTCTTGCATGTGTTAGGTAATGTGATTCTCGTCTTT
The DNA here is from genome assembly GCA_004027915.1 of Capromys pilorides. Lineage (NCBI taxonomy): Eukaryota > Metazoa > Chordata > Mammalia > Rodentia > Capromyidae > Capromys > Capromys pilorides. The sequence continues at coordinate 15,538 of PVKN010011343.1, read as the reverse complement.
TTCTCATCGCTCCGTCATTTATTGCAGTTTGCAAAGTGATCGGACGTATTCTTCCGTAAGTGTTTTTCATTGTTAAAAGGAGCTGTGTGATGTACTTGCATCAGTAAATCTGAGCGCGCGACTTCAACAATCGGTAATGCACCGTCAGTTATCCACAATGTTCGAAATGTGCTGGGTTTTCTCGACATAAAATCTCAGCAGCGCGATCGCGCTGCTTGGGACTCAAACGGCTAAATACAGTAAAAAAAAAAAAAAAAAAAAATTTCAAACCAAAATTGGTTCAGCTCCCTCTGAAGGCTTTAAGGAAAAATTCTTGGGCCAGGGATATAGCTCAGCTCACAATGCATGAGGTTGTGAGTTTGATTCCCAGTACCAAGAAAGAAGAGAAATCTTGCTTTTCATAGCCCTTGTCAGTTGCTGGTAATCTCTGCATTCCTTGACAAATAGTGGTATCACTCCATTTTCTCCCTTGTCTTTCCTCTATATATGTATGTCCAAATTTTCTCTTCCTCTAAAGACATAAGTCTTACTGCAGATCCCACTGTAACCCATTCTCACCTTATATTAATCTGGTTATATCTAGAAAGTCTGTTTCCAAATAAGGTAGCATTCTAAGGTTCTTGGTAGACATAAATTTTAAGAGGACCCAGTTCAACCCAGTAGATTGTCTGTCAAGATTTTACTAGTCTTGTGTAAGCACTTGGCCCCAGGGAATGACATAAAATTTCATAATTTCTAGTTATAAATCAGTGTGACTCTGGGAGATGCTGTGGAACCCTACAGCACTATACTGTGCCTTCATCTCCCCTTGAGAACCATGCAGCCCAGTGGACATGAGTCAGGCACCTGCTTAACTTTTATAACCTAGGAGCTTAACTCAGTGTCTTTTGTTTAAGTTTTAGAACAATAAATACTTTCATTTAGTCTGAGGGTGAAAATATACAGAACGAAAGCCCTGAAGGTTAGCGAGAACACGCGTTCTTTACCCATCCTCGAATTCATGGTGGATGGTCTGAGTGACCAGGTGCCTGCCTGTGCTGCCTGTCCTTGCTGCTTCCTTTGTCAGACTTCAAAGTCTTGTGAGCATAAAACTTGCCATAAATCCTTGGAACTTTGACTTTCTAAGTAAGTTTTGCTGTGTGTAAGTGTTGGTTTCTCCTTTTTACATATTTTAGAACTTTATGTGAAATGTAACTATAATTACACAAATTTGTATGAGTATAAAAAAATAGTATGCCCATTGTCTTCATTCCAGAACTTTTAACATTAATTTAGCCTTGTGAATAGCTTTTTAAAAATATTCATCCAAATAAAAATTTTCCACGGTGGAATGGTCAGATCAATGCCTTTTTGTTTCCTGTAAGTGAAGAAAACTATAGAAGATAAAACTATGTTAATAAGAAATACTAGTTCAGTATACTAATAAAAAAATACTAGTTTGGTACACTGTTATACACAATAGATACTTTTAAGTTTTTATAGATGGTACAAGAAGCTGATAGGATTTTGCATCTTTCATTCATTGTTAACCCGTATTATTGTTTTTAATAGATTTTGTTCACCATATTAACGAAACCGACACTATGCTGAGAACCAATAATAGCAACCCTGGTAAGACCTTTGCAGTTCACTTTGTTTCTTTGTTCTCTACCTTGTGCCAAAGATTTAAAATAGAATGACTTTATTTTAGATAAATGTTTAGTAAAAAATCATGTTAGCTGAGCTGCTACCAAATTGTTAGTAACCGACATGTTAAGAAGAGACTCCCAGAAAGACTGCGTGAATGTGAGCTGGGCCCATTTGGTCCGTGCAGGTTGTGTATCCTGAATCCAGAAATCCAAGCGAAGTGCTCCAGAGCTGGTTAAGGGCTGGAAATACAGCGCAGGGCAGAGTACTTGCCCAATTGCAGTCTCCAACACCGTAAAACCAAACTAGTCAATGTACGGTCAATAAAGTCTATGCAGATACTCAAAAAAAAAAAAAAAAAAAAGAAGCTCAGATGTGTGAAACACTTCTGGTCCCAAGCATTTTGGGTGAGAGATGCTAAGCTTGTCTTGTTGCAACTCACAGTTATATCTAGAATAGCTATATTTTCTAATGAATAATCAACATTTTTTTAAAAAATCTATTTATTTACTTATTTATTTATTTGGTATAGTATCTCACCACACAGCTCAGACTCGTAATGCTCCTCCTGTCTCAGCCTCCCCAGCACTGGGATTACTGGCATACAGTATCAGGGATAAAACTTGGGTCTTTGCGCTTGCCAGGCAAGCACTTAAATTTGCTGAGCTATCTCACCAGCTCAATAATCAACATTTTAAAAAAGAAACGATATGCCTTCTAATTCCCTTCTAAATAAATAAGTTTTTTTACACAGAGCTGATTACTAACAAATGCTCTGTTGTGAAACCAAATAGAATAGTAAGCTCTTATGAAATTAGCTAAGAATGATTTGTACTCTGATAGCAGGCAGAATTGCCACTGCTAGGTCAGTGTTTAGAAACATGCATTTACTGAGTTCTTAGTTGTCTGAATTAGTTGTTTAGGATACTAGGCAGCTAACAAGTATGATAATTTCCAGAATTGTTTAGGGTTTCATTTTTATTGGTGATTAATTTGCTATTAAGAGAAACCTGCCTTTTGACTTTTTTTTTGCTTTTTTTTTTTTTCTCGGTACTGGGGATTGAACTCAAGACCCTGGCAAGCACTTATTCTATTGAGCTATCTCCCCGGCCCCTGAGTCATATTTCTTATTTGTAAAAATAAAGCCAAATATCATCAGCCTAATATTTTCCATTGATGGGATGAAGCAAAATTCTGTGAGATATTTTTTTCTACCTCCATCAGAGATTAAAAATATACCTCAAAACTTTCAAGATTTTCTCACCTTGAATCACATTCCTAATATACATCAAATTATCCTCTAGTTTTTTCAGAAAGGAGAAATATTTGTGGTAAAAGCCGAAGGCCACGCCCCAGGGGCTTGATTTTCTGCCTTCTGTGGTCCTCTCTAACATGCTACCGCTTCCCATTGCAGTGATTTGCCCCAGCGCCGGGAGTGGAGGCCACCCTGACAGCGACTTCTTGGTTTTCTACGCCAATGACACGGAAGTCCAGCAGTTTGAAAAGTGGTGGAGCAGATCCAGGACGGTGCCCTTTTACCTCATAGGGCTCCTCCTGCCGCTGCTCAATTTCAAATCGCCTTCATTTTTTTCAAAATTTAATATTCTAGGTAAGATTCGATGCTGATTTATGAAGATATGTGTAGTGGAATACATGCTGGATTCTGCTGTGCTCTGGTCTAACTAGGGAGAGAGTTACCTTTCAGGCCTGGTCCTTATCTCTAATTTGTTCATATGCACATAGCATGCTGTTTTTTGTTAATTTGCAAGGTGGCCCAAAGAAAAACATAGATGACTGATTATATTTATAATCCCTTTTTGGCTCTTTGAGAGATAAGTTAGTTGATTTCCCATTCTTACCTTACTGAATAACTCTACCTTCTGTTTTATGCTATTACTGACAAAACAAACCAAAATTTTAGAATCCTAAATGGTTAGTAGGAATCCTCAGTGTTAAGGGTGAAAAACACTAGAACTTAGTAAAGGGATTTATCTAATTTTTTTGTATTGTTCCTTTTAAGGAATTGTCACCTGACTTGAAACCTGAGATCATTCTCCAGCACAAGCTTCTTACAGTGTAGTCTGCGTTTGCTGTTTTGCTTGGTGCTGGTTTTTTCATAGAATCCCATTGCCTCTTTAAAGAAACAGCACTGTTTTTGTGAGTCCTGTTTTTTAAAAACCACTAAAGGAATGTCTTTTTTTTTTTTTTTTTTTTTCCTTGTCTTTTTGAGAAGGGTCTCGCTATGCAGTTCAGGCTGGCCTTGAGCTCACTTTTGTAGCCCTGGCTGGTCTGGAACTCGCACTGATCCTCCTGCCTCAGCCTCCCGAGTGCTGGGATTATAGGCGTGAGCCACCATGCCTGGCACCAAAGGAATATCTTGATGCCGTGCAAGATAGCTAAAGGAACTCCCAGAGAGAGCTCAAGTCTGATTAGCTAAGGAAAATACAAGGATAAGAACCTCGAAGATTCCAAATAGACTAGGATTTTACCTCCTTTCTATAACTCTCACCTTTTAGTAGGCAGCCTATATAGTATGAACAGTCAGATTATCTATCACATCAGTGATTCCAGGAAGTGGAAAGCCAAAATGTAGACAGTTTTCCAGAGGACAAAAAGAGGAAGTCAAAATATTTCTTTGTGCCTTTTGCCTCACTGTAAGCTGCTGTAATCAGAACATGAAGCCTTGTGGTTATATAAGCTGTGTCTCTTGTTTTCGTCCTTTCTGAATTAGCTAATCTTGAAAGCCACAGTAGCGCTTATACAGCTCATTTGCGGTTTCCTGATCTACTTGCTGACTTTCCAGTGGAACAAGTCTTTTAAAAGCATGTAAACTTACAGGAGGATTTGCTCAGTGGAGCAAAACAATCAGCAAATTTCTAACCAGATTGATTATAATCTAACTCCTTAAGCATATTCTGCCTTTGCCTTTTACTTGGTACTTTCTCTACTTTAAACTTTTTTAGAGGAGCTAACATCAAAGGATTTTCCTAGGTTTTTTGACCATGCTCCATAATGACTGGACTTACGTCATCAAAAGGAATCATTCTGTAACCTGTGTGTTGTTGAAACATGCTGCACGACTACTCTACCCTGTCTGTGGTACCTGGACTAGAACCTGGAATCTTTCCACCAGTGAATTAGTACTCCCCAGTCAGAACCTCATGTAGATACTAGATCAGCCTATTCACAAATTGTGTGGCTTATCACTTTCCTTAGATGTTTGAGATCCATGTTCACTGCTTTTCTTATCACTTCACATTAACTGTTGTGACAGACATTCCCAGCATTCCCAATAATCTCTAGTACCCAAAAGAAGGAATACAAGCTGATTTTGTGGTATTTTATTTTTTGTACAATTTTGTAATGGGCTTCTTTGTACACACTGGCCATATAGTGATTACACTCCAGACAGAGTGTTGGTTTATACACATAGCACATCTCAATTTTTTCACCCCCTTTTTCTCTTCTCCCCTCCATTGCCCCTTCTTCCATTTCTTAATTGTCTTTTATTTTGTCCTCAATTTATGTCTTGACTGTCTCATACAAGATAAACCATGCAGTCTTTAAGCTTGTGTGACTGATTTATTTTTCTCAGCACAGCCTGAAAGTGCGTCCATTTTCCTACACGTGACTCCAGTTTGGCCTTTCTGGCCAAGTAGTGCTCCACTGCACATAAATCACCACATTTTCTTTATCCATACTTATTTCTCCCACCAACCTCAGTGCATACATAAATTACACAGCTTTGCATTCAGCGTTCTATAAGCTGCTTTCATCCAGAGCTTTCTTAGACTTCCTCACATAGATTTTATTTTTTTCTGTTAATGCATATGATTCATTTCTATTCTTCAAATCCAAGCTGCGTTTTAGTGGGAATAATCAGTGAAGGTAATCAAGTGCTGCGCTTTGCTGAGAATATGGAGATAAATAATGTTACAGTAGTCTGCTAATGAAAGTTAATAGTTTCCTGAATATTTTCTTCCAGGCACAGTATCCGTTCTCTATTTGATTTTCCTTGTCACTTTGAAGGCTATTCAGTTGGGATTTCATTTGGAATTTCACTGGTTTGTGCCAACAGAATTTTTTGTACCAGGTGAGCTATTTTGGCAAAATAAATTAATAAATTACAGTAATGTGATCTTTAAATTAATCATTGTTATATGCTATCCTAAAACAAATAATGATATTTTTATGCTAAACATATTTACTTGTTAAATTAAAAACAGGACTGTGTTGGGCCATCTTTCAATTTCTTGCAGTTGGGGCTTACCAAAACTGTTTGCTATTTCTAATGAGTAGTTAAAGTTCATTTAAATTAGTATGCAATTGAAAAATCAGAGACTCATTGTCTCAACAATGAAATATAGCCACTGGCCAGTGATGTATGAAATAATTGTTCCTTAAAATTGCTGTTCTCCTTATAGGTTTGTTCATATTACTGTTTTCTGACTACAAGTATGAATATTAAATGTTTGACCTCCGCTTTTTTTGTTTTCTTGTGATTATAACTTAGCAGTTTCTTTGGTTCCCCCAAGCGTAGAGCATCCTGAACATGATGAAAGCAGACACCATGAAGCAAAAAATAAGTCCTGCTAAATGAGGAGGCAGATTAGATAATGGAATTGACTGGTGGACAAGTATCTTGAAAGCTAGTAATGAGATAATAATACACAGTTGTGTTGTTGGCTTAGAGCGACTGCTTTCTTTCCATTCAGCAACCTTCAATTTAGACAGTCTAGATTTCCAAGTCTGTATTCAGTACCTACTGTGTAATTGTTCTTTACCACTCAATTTGTTTCTTTTTTGTAAGTAACATTCCTGAGTTTCCTAGGTGTGGATTTGGTGGCCATTGGAAATTGTTGTTCCGATTTCCGTGGTTTTTAAAACATTTAACTACATTAATTTTGATTTTTTTTTCATTTCTCTTCAAAGCCCACAAAGACTCAAAAGTCAGTGTAGATTCAGAATAAAGCAACCATTGAGGCTTGGAAAGCACTCGTCTGCAAGATTATGTTTAAAATTGGACATAAATGAAAATAGAAACTTGCAGCTAGTTTGTCCATTGACTGATAAAAATAGTCTTAAGACATTCTAAAATTAGGTCATTGTGATTATAAAGAATCACAGTGATAATGACAGGACATGAGAAAGACAGGGAAAAATGGTCATTCAGAAAACAGAAAAGGAAAACTATTTTAATAGACATTATATCATTTACTTCACATAGCTTAATTGTTAGATGACAAGAAGGGCGAATCAGGAGGCTGAGTCAGGAAGATTGCCAGAACTGGACAAATTATAGCAAAGTCCCATTTCAGAGCACACATAATCTCGGAAATCTGAAAGAAATGAATCCTACTGTCTTAATGAGAAGTGTACATAAATTCTGATCATCTTTGCTTATGTATTTGTTTGCTTATGTTTGTTTCTAAAACATTTTTTTTTCCTGGCCATGGATTAAATCCATGGCCTGATACATGGCAGGCAGAACGTGTACCATCTAGCACTGACCTTTGCCCTACAGGTTTGCTTCTTAGTACCATAGATCCTGTCATCAACCTTTTTCTCAGGTAGTTAGGAAAATGAGAAAAACGCTACCTATGTCATCCGACCTTTCCTTGCCAGTGAGGGATTTGCTTTCACAGCAGTCGCTTCTTTCTCCAGAGTCACGTATCCTAACAGTTTGCCCCGACTGAACCATTCCTGCAGTATACCTCTATCTCCCCACATAAGTAGCAGAAATCCCTGTGGTTTCATATTCCCCTCAATGGTTGCCTCCTTTTAAGGAAACTTTTAGAAACATCGCGTATGCTCACTGTCTCCAACTCTTTCTGTTTGGCTTTGAATTCTGTTCTGCCAGGCTTTTGCACCAGCCGTTTGTTGCTCTGTGAGAGTGACTCTCGCCAACACAGTGCCCACCTCTCATCTCTCTGACTCAGCGTGTAGGCGGCACGGGGCAGCATTCAGCCCCTCTGTCCTCCTTTACCTCTTTCTTTTCCTGACTTTCTTTTGATTGGTCTCTGTAGCTGGCAGCTCCTTCTCAAATTTCTTTTTTCTTTTCTGTATTTAGTACAGGGTCTAACTACGTACATTAGACTCGCAGTGATTCTCTTGTCTTCTTCAGCCTCCCAAGTGCTGGAACAGGTGTGCACCACCATTCCCAGTTTCAGTTGCCATCTCAGTGAGCTCCAGGGACAAGGCCAGCATGGCATGCTGGGAATCGAACCCCAGCCACTGAGCTCTGCCTAAGCAGGTGCTTTAGTCTTCTGAGCTTTCAGACCGGCCCTCTGGAGGACCACCTGAGCAGCTCTCCTTAAAAGAAAAGCGACTGTCTCCATTTTGACTGAGCCTGACCCTATTCCCTCCTATTGAAATGTAAAGAGCTGGCTAGGACTTCTCATTATCCTTTCAATTGGCCTTAAGCAGAGTATATTGGTCTAGCCGAGGCGCTGGTGGTAATTTTTGAAGATGGCACGCGTGTTTCCCTGATAACAGGACGAAGAGCCAATGCTCCACGGTATCAGCTGGGATGGAGCCTTGAGATAGAGGCTATGACTTCCTGGGGCTTGAAAGATTCTAAAGCACCAGACCCCTAAAATCTCAGTTGGCCTTATTGGTCTAGCTGAGGTGCTGGTGGTAAATTTTGAAGATGGCAGGCATGTTTCCCTGATAATAGGACAAAGAGCCAATGCTCCACGATGTCAGCTGGTAGGTAGCAAGCCTCGAGATAGAGGCCATGACTTCCTGGGGCATGAACGGTTACACATCAGAGCTGAAGCACCAGACCCCCACAATATTAGATGCTATCTCAATAGCATAATGCACATTACTTCCTTTGTAAATCTCTAAATATGGCAGAGGTGGATGTAGGCCTCCTACCTAGCCCAGCTCACAGCTCGCCTTCTTCCCACAATTCCCTTCAGTGCTCACCTTCTTCCCAAAATTCCCTTTCACAAGCCACTCCCCCTTCTCCAACGAATAAAGCCCGAGTGTAGCCCTGGGTTGCTCTCTTGGTTCCAGAAAGCCGCTTTCATGGTTGGATCTAGGGCCCCTTGGCTCCCCATTAATTGTATAAATGTATTTTAGTGTCTTTGTTTTCACCGTGTGTTGTGCTGGGAGTGGTAGATTGGAATTAGCTTGCTGGAATTCCAGTAACGGGTTATTAGGAATGTAAGTTTAGACTTCTTGGGCCAAGACGGGAACCAGGAAGGGACTCCGGCAGCCCTCCTTCTCAAATTTCTGGCCTCTACATGGTATAGCTGTCCAGAGCCTAGATCTCCAGCCTCTTCTCTCTCCTGCCTTGTTCCCTAGGCAGTCTGATATGACTCCCTGGCTTTGTATGTCACCCGTATGCTGACTACTCCTAACTCACATCCCTTGCCCGGCTTTTCCACTGAAGTCCATACTCAGGCACCCCTTGTGCCTTCTGAGTCTCTGCTTAGATATCACGAACTTAAGTTGACAGAACAAATACTTGTTTTCTGGGCTGGAGAGATAGCTTATTGGACGAAGCACCTGCCTAGCAAGCACAAGGACCCGGGTTTGATCCCCAGTACCTCATGCTGTACTGGCTCCAAAACCCTAGGTGCACTGTGCTGGCCACCAGAACCAGGCACGGTGGTGCATGCCTCTAATACCAGCACCGTGGTGGATCACTGAGTCTGAACTGCATAGCTAGACCCTGTGACAAAAACAAAACAAAATAAAACTTTTTCTTCAGTGTCCATTTCTCTCACCAGTCTGTTTAATCTGGTCATCTTTTGGATTTCTCTCTTAAAAATAGTAGACTCAGTTTTCTCCTTGTTCGGGCCAAAAGTTTTGCAGGCATCTGTGGCTGGTCTTTTTCTACCCTCCACATTCAGTCTATCCAGAAAGTGTTTCTGTTTTACTTTTTTTAAAAATCTAAAGGGTTGTCTTAGTCACTTTTTCTCAGTGCTGAGACAAAATACCTGACACCTAAGGTAAAGGAGCAGAGGTTTGTTTCAGCTCACAGTGTGTAGAGGTTTCAGTCCATGGTTTAGGTTGACTCTGTCAGTCAGGAGAGGTTTCGGCTGGCCACAGGCAGGCCAACTTGGCTGAGGAGCTTTGCAGAGAAACAGCTCAGGGCATAGCAGCGCAAGCAGAAGGCGGGAAGCAGCAGCAGCATGCAGGCATGCCTTTCTTCTGTGCCCTTGCATTCCATCCAGGTTGTCAGCTGTTAACTGGTGCCACCCCAACCTAGGGATGGGCTTCCTTATTCACATACCCTCTTCATCCACCAGCACACCTTTAACCCCCATTCACATCCCTGGTCCAGCCATCTTTGAAACTACCTCCTGTGACCATGTGGGGCTTTGTGGGGGGACACAAGCCATAATATTCCACCTTTGGCTCCCAAAAGTCTCTTCTGAGATTTGAGGCAAACTGCTTGCTATGAGCCTCTCTATAAAAGAAAAGAAAGTTCAACTTTCAACATACAGTGGTCCCAGATAAACATTCCCATTCCAGAAAAGGGGCTAGACAGGAATGGGATCAAAACAAGTCCAGAACACACTAGGGGAATTTTTAAGTCCCATAGTTGGATGTCCAGCATCTGAGGGAGCTGTGGCAAGATGTGAACCCCACAGGGCTTGGGGGTCTCTGCTCTCACAGCGTGTGGGTGTTGCTGTCCTCAGGCTTCTCTCTCAGGCTGGCTCCGCTCATTCCTTGCCGCTTTCCTCAGATGAGCTATGATTCTGGCTTCTCCAGCCTTGTGGGATCTCTGCTGAACGCTTAGCTTTACACTCAGAGCTTCACACGCTGCGCACACTGCCTGGCCTCCCAGGCTTGCTTCTGAAATCCATGTGGAAGCCTTTCTGACCCCATAAGTCTTGCATTCGGTATACATTTAAAACTAGCACCACGTGGATGGTACCACGGTCTGCTGCTAGCTGGAGCAGTACACCAGGCCCCTCCTCTCTTGACTGGAAGGGTCGAGTGCCTAGATTGCAGAGCACTGAACCAAGTCCCAAGGAGCGACTTCCCTAGGCTGACACCGTTCTCACACTTGGTACTTGGGGCTCTCTTAAAGAAACTCTTAGACTTTTGCAGCGTTGAGGCTGCAAAGGGTGGAGCACTGCCGGCTCTGGGAGCGTGCTCAGGCCATCACTTCTGTTGTCCCGTTTCTTCTCAGCAACTTGGATGGAATTCTTACTGCTCCATCTTTGTCGTGGGCGACTTTACTGGAGCTTCCTTTCTGGCCAAACTCAAAATGTTTGAAATCATTCTGCAGGGCTTTTTGTTCTTCATTCTCAAAATAGGTCTGGCTGAAAGCCCCCAACAGTAGTCATGCCATAGCCTCCACATTAGACTGTCTTGAAATTTCTTCTGCAAGATTAATTAGCCAATTATCCTAATCTCAGTTTCAGGCAAAGTCTCTGGACAAGAGCAAAGTACAGACAAGGTTTCTGCCAAAGCATAATCCACACAGTTGAGAGTCTAACAGCCACTGCAGTCCTGTTCCTGACTGAAACCTTTTGAGCCTGGTCTTCACCAGCAGCATTTTGAACAGTATTCTGGTCTTCTCTCCTGAACTTTCCAAACTCTTCACAAATCAGAGCCTTTGAGCCTTGTAGCCAGGGAGTATCACAACAATGAGCCCACTTCTCTTGTACCAAAATCTGTCTTGGTCACTTTTCTCATTGCTGAGACAGAGTACCCAACACAGTTAGAGGAGGAAAGGGTTATTTCACTTTACAGTTTATAGAGGTTTCCATCCAGTCTGCTGGTTCTGCAGCAGGGTGGCACGGCGGAGGGGAAACACAGAAGAGAAGCTCATGGCATGGCGGGGCAGGCAGAAGGCCCCAACAGCAAGCCTCCCTTTCCCTTTTAGCCCCTCCAGGGCTGGCCTTTTAGGTGGTGCCACTCACACCTAGGGTGGCCCTTCCTTAATCCAAGCATAACACCCTTCATCCCAATCTCACATCTTTATTATTATTGTTATTATTTATTTGTTGTATTTTAGGGAAGGGTCTACAGAGTGTTCAGGGTCTCACTACTAAATCAGACTCACAGTCATCCTCCTGTTTACAGCCTCCCAAGAGCTGGGATTACAAGCTTGTGCCATCATTCCCAGTTTCAATTGTTGCCTTAGCGTGCTCTGGGGCAGGGCCGGCGTTGGTAAACCCAGGGATCAAACTCCAGCCCCTGCAATCTCAGGATCAAACTCCCAGCCCCTGCAATCTTGGGATGAAACTCCCAGCCCCTGCAATCTTAGGATGAAACTCCCAGCCCCTGCAATCTCGCATCTTTAATCCATATTTACACACACTAATCCAGCCACCTTTGACACTCCTTACCTATGACCTCACAAAGGTTTGCGGGGACACAGATAAAGGCCACAACAAGGGTGTAGGGTGCAGACATTTGCCTAGTGTGTACAAGACCCTGGGTTCAGTCTCCACTGCATCACACAAAAGAGAGACTCTGAGTACTTTTTTAAAAAAATTACATCAATCTACTGTCCTCTCACCTGGATCGTTCAGTACCTGCTAATTAGTCTTGCTGTCTCCATTGTGTCTCCTCTGCCCGGCATCTGTGGCATACACAGCAGCACGAGGATATGGTTTCTTACCTCATTCAGAGTGACAGCCGCGTCTGTCATAGCCTGTGATTCTCCTTGTCTCTTCCCTTTCCTCTGCTCCAGCCGTATTGGTGTACTTACTGCTCTGCTTACTGATTGGCTTACTTATGTACTGGTTTACTAATTCTTCTCCAGAAATGTCAAACACACGGGTATTGACTGTTCCTTCTATATGAAAGGCCTTACTGTTTTTCCGATATTTAAGCATTATCATTAAAGATATCTTCCCTGACTACCTACTCACCCCATCTCTCCTTGTGCCACGTTTTTCTTAGGAACTCTTGTCACTAATAAATCTTATATGCAAATATTGGTGGTAGTTTAATACTTGTATTAATAAATTCTTGGTTTTGCTCTAGATTTGGAATATCAAGAGACACCCAGTTATTCTAATCTACTTATTTCATGAGTTTCAGAAAGAAACAGAAGAAAACAGGTTTATCTAGAAATGTTTCAAAATGTTTTGGTTCTTGAGTTCGGATAGCGAAAGCTCATATGCTAACAAAGTACCTATCTTTGTTTTTTATTTATCTGTGTTCTTGAATGGGGTGGTTAACTTTCTGAGGAGAAGGATATTCATCGGTTTAGTTTTTTTTGTACTTCTGAATTATTACTGTATCTCAAGTTCTAAAATGCTTCCTGGCACTTAGTGGTGCTCGGTAAATAATTGTCGAATACATAAGTATATTTCTTTCTACTCCCTCCTGAATTGCATGAAAATAAAAGCAATGTGAAGAACCAAAACAGTAAAGAAATAAATGTAAGAACCAAAGACAAAGAGAGTCTAAAGAACATTAACAGTCAAGAAATAACAGATTTCTAAAAGCTGAAAAACAGATGTTGATATCTGCAAGCAAAACAGAAAAGCTAAAACACCTAAGTACCTATGAGAGATTCGGTACAAAGAGGGTTGATTTTAGCTGTAAAGTCCTCTCTCTCTTTTTAACCTAGCAAGAAAGAAAAAACAAAATCAGAGAGGCTATGAACTTGGGTGCATAGCGAATGGCCTTGGTCTAAAGCAGGGATTAAGTGGAAGTGTAGAGGCTGAATGTTGACTGTTGAGGTTTCTCTTTGCACCTCCTCCCTAAATGCCTTTCGTTTACCCATCCTTTACCCATTGGTGTCCAGAAGGCTGATAGCCAGGAAAGGCTTCTCTAAGAAACTGACAGGCCCCCCTGAAAAAGAACCAGAATCTCTGGTACTTTGATTCTGTCAGAAACGTATCTTGCTTACATCAGACTTTGAAGATGTCAGCTAAGTACTACATTTTTAGTGTTTTACCTTTAAATATAAACAAAAAGGCAAAAATCACAAATATTGGAGTAAAACATTACATATGAAAATGAAATGGGGGGAAAACTTAGAGGAGAAACAATGAAAGGGAAAAATAATTTTTTTAAAGTTACGTTTTAAAAGCATTAAAAAGTAGAGTTATGAAACCAGGCCTAGTAGCATGTGCCTATAATCCTAATTCTGGAGTGGGCCAGGCAGGATTACAAATTCAAAGACAACCTGTTCAAATTAGCAAGATCCTATGTAAAAATAAAAAGGGCTGGAGCTGAGTGCTCCTTTAGTTCAGTCCCAGTAAGGTGGGAAAAGAAAGTGTTATATCCAGGAAGCAAGCACCACTTAGCTACAGAGGACAGCAAGGAGGGGATTTGTTCTTAGAAGTAAAATATGTGATAGATGTTTAAAATTCTAGGGAAGGGAGCCAGACGTGGTGGCGCACGCCTGTAATCCCAGCACTTGGGAGGCTGAGGCAGGAGAATCGGTGAGTTCGAGACCAGCCTGGGCTACAAAAGTGAGCTCAGGGCCAGCCTGAGCTGCATAGTGAGACGCTGTCTCAAAAAGACAAAATCAGTCAATCAGTCAATCAATCAATCAATCAATCAATCAAGGAAAGGGCTAGGCAGATAGGTCAGCAGTCTTAAGCACCTGCCTGGCAAGCGCAAGGGCCTGGTTTCAGTCCCCTGCACTGCATGCCATTCTGGCCCCACCCCTGACCCGCACCGAGCTGACCACCAAAGCCAGGTGTGGTGGCACATGCCTGTAAATCCTGGCACTGGGGAGGCCGAGACGGGAGGATCACTATGAATCTGAGCTGTATAGTGAGACCCTACACCAAATACATAATTTTGTTTGAAAAAAGTAATAAAATTCAAGGGAACCTTGCAAAATAATGCTTATCTCCCAAAGCATAGAAGAGAAAATATGAATGAATGGCTTGAAAGAAAGAAGAAAATGCCCTGTATGGTGGTACACACCTGTAATCTCAGCATTCAGAGTAAGGGGGTGAGGCAGCAGGATGGCCACAAGCTCTAGGCCAGCCCAGGTTCCACAGTGAGTAGACCAACCTGGGCTACATAGCGAGACTGTCTTAAAAAAAAAAGATAAATGAAAATGGAAGAGAAAAAGATAAACTACAGCATTAATCTATTTAAGAAGAGAGAAAATGAAATCATTAAGAAATTTTCTCATAACTCAAGAATACAAGTGTCTAGAGTCCAAAGGCTCCATGTGTCCGGAACTTGGGGTCACACCATGCTCAAGTATATCATCATAAATTTCAGAACACCCAGTATAAAGAGAAGGCCCTAAAAGCATTCAGATTGGAGGGAAGGGGACAAAACCAAGGTGTGCTATGCACCTGTACAGAATCCCCACAAAAAATGTAATCATTGTGTTTTATAAATACTAACTTTAAAAAATACATACTGTTTTTTAAAAGTGAGGAAAAAAGAATATGGGCTCAGAATAGAAGCAAACCTTTCAGTTTGCTAGAAAAGGCAGTAAAACCATCCTCTGTCCTCCAAGGTCTTAAGAAAATTATTCCAGCCTACAGTTCTGGATCTCACCACACTCTCCGTTAATGATTTTTGTAGAAGGTCTCATAAGCATTGTATTACCTTTCCTTCACCCTTTCTGAACAAAAACCTGCAAAATGTGCTCTACCACAAAGTAGTAAATCAAGAAATTCGCAGAAAGATGTTGGAGGACAGCCCTAGAAAACAGCTGTGCAAGCCCAGTCCATAGCCAGAGCAGATTATAGGATGATAGTTTTTTTTGATGTTTTATACAGATGGCGATGTTTTATCCTATTCTTTTGTTTGGGGAGAAAGGTAACGTGAACTAGAAAAGTAAGAAACTAAAAAAGAAAAAGTTACTTCCTTCAGAAAAAGAAATCAAATACATTTTTGTATAAAAGGAAATAAAACCTTAATACTTTCCGTGGTTTAACTATGAGTAATGCATAATGTTTATAAAAATAACATTCAACATTGATTTTACAAATAAAAATTATAAATAATTTTA
>PVKN010011342.1:0-14535 GCA_004027915.1 Capromys pilorides | reverse complement strand
CAGATTTTGTGTATGTTTCGTGTGTGCGTATGTGCGCGCGCGTATGGTGTGTATGTATATACACATAAGTATGTCATATACACAACTAAACGACACTGTTCACAAGGCTCTAGGACTTTTAAGAGTCAGAGGCGGGAGAAGACAGGAAGGAGGCGGGTTTCCACGCGGACGACCTAAGCGGCGTGACTTATTTAAATGAGCATGCGCAGGTAAAGCCCTGCTCCTGTACTCACTGCGCCTGCCCCAGTTGAAGGGCGAACTAGCGCTGTTCCGCCCACCAGGTGGGCGGAGTTACTAACGCCTTCTCCCGCTCAGTTTCGTCCCTGTACACATGCGCAGACCACCCTAGGATTTTTTTTTTTTTTTGACTGGCAGGAGGAGTTGCGCCTGCGCCCTGGCCATCCTGGCCGGAAGTGGGTGGAATGCGTTAAAGGACCTAAAGGGCGGAGTGTGAGGTGTTTGCTAAGCGCGGGTGTGGGTGGCAACCGTCTACCTCTCAATGTTACGTACTAAGCCTCTGAACTGTACAGACCTGAGTGCAAACGCAGAGAATTTAGTTTTCGATAATGTTTTGGTTGAGACACCTCGCTGTGTAATCCTCCTGCCTCAGCCTCCCAAGTGCGGGGATTACAGGTGTGTGCCACCACGGTATCAGGGATCGAACTCGGGCTCTCGCACTTGCCAAGCCGGCGCTTCCGCCGCTGAGCTATCTCCCTTGCTCCTGGCTTCCTTTTGCTCTTTATTTTGATACATGGCCTCACTAGGTTGGTCAGGCTGGCTGGAAATTGAGTTCCTCTGTCTCAGCCTCAGTAGTGCCTCACTGTGCCAGGCCATTTTTATTTTTATTATTTTATTTTTAAAATATATATATAATGGCCAGCTCAGCCTACCCTGGGGGTGGGGCTGATGCAGCATGTGGTGCCAGGGATCGAACTGCGGTCCCTGTGGTTGCCTAAGCTTTCCTAAGCAGGTGCTTTAGCCCACAAAACCATCTCGCTGGCTCATGCCATTTTTATATAAATAACAATTTTTTTTTTTTTTTTTTGGCGGGACTGGGGTTCAAACTGGCGGCCTTGCACTTGCCAGGCAGCCCCGAAGGTAGCACTGTTTCAACTTGTGCAGACATCCAGTTGTTTTTTTTTTTTTTTAATTTTAGGGAAGGGTCTATAGGGTGTTCAGGGTCTTACTACTAAATCAGACGGTAGTGATCAGACTAGTAATCCGCCTGTTTACAGCCTCCCAAGAGCTGGGATTATAGAGGTGTGCCACCATGCTCAGTCTCAATTGCGGTCTCAGTGCACCCAGGGGGCGAGGCAGGCACAGCAGGCCCGGGATTAGGCATCCAGTCTTGAAGTCATCTAGACAAGGAAAAAAATATTAAGGTGGGGTGAAGCGGCTCAGTCCCTGTTGGGAGCCGCAGGAAGGCAGGAAATTGATCAAGTGTGTGTAGGTGAGACTGGGCCTCAGTGCCTAAAGCAAACAAGCTACCCCAGTGCTGAGAAAAACATCCTAAGGCCAGCTACTAGTCGCTTAGCAACCTTGTGTCATGTGATACAAACTTTGGAAAAGTACAAGGGATCCTTTTTGTGTGTGTTTAGTTAGTCTTGCTCGTTAGGCGGACTGGCGACCACCTAGCCCAATTTTTTGTCTTGTCTTTCTCATTCCTACTGCCGAGTCTCCCTGGGGTAGAACCCTGCACAGTAAGACCAACGGATTGCTGTGAGTCCCAAAAACCTTTATTTAACACACGTGGACAAAAATCATTGGGAAACCTTTACAATCTAAAAGCAAAAACTGGAAAGGGTAGTGGTTGCCTGTAATCGTAGCACTTGAGAGGCTGAGGCAGGATGATCTCTGTGAGTTCGAGGCCTGCCAGGGCTAGAGAATTCAAGGCAACCCTGAACTGTATAGTGAAATCCTGTCTCAAATAAAAAGAGGACTGGGGAAGGAGAAAAAGATTTTCATCTACGTGTACATGATTCATGGGAAATTTAATCTTTAATTAATCAATTAATTTTATTATGGCCAGCTCAGCCTACCCTGGGGGTGGGGCTGGTGCAATATGTGGTGCCAGGGATTGAACTGTGGTCCCTGCAGTTGTCTAAGCTTTCTAAGCAGGCGCTTTAGACCACTGAGCCATCTCACCAGCCCATAGGCAAGTGTTTTTTACACTGAGCTAAATTCTGTTCCCCCACTTTTATTCTTTTTAAATTTTGAGGCCAGGTGTTTCTTGAAAAGTTTCCTGGGCTGCCCTTCAACTTTTGACCTACCTGCCTCAGCCTCCCAAACAGCCAGAATCACAAGTGTGCACCACCACATGTGGCTTCAATTTTTATTTTTTTAGCCTTGACTTAGGTAATAACAGACATGAAATTATGAGTTTAAACAGGCATGAGGACTCGAGCCTGTAATCCCAGACTTGAACCGCGGTTCCTGCAGTTGCCTAAGTTTGCCTAAACAGGCGCCTTAGACCACTGAGCCAACTCGCTGGCCCCCTGCCTGTGTAGTTTAGGCTGGCCTTGAACTCACGATGGGGCCAGGGAGATGCCTCAGTGGCATAAGTGCCTGCCAGGCAAGTGCAACATCCTGTGTTCGATATTGGTACTACAAAAAAAAAAAATAAAGAATCTCAAACTCACTGTCATCCAGGCTGGCTTGAATTTGTGGTGATCATCCTGCCTTAGCTTCCCAGGTGCTAGGATTACAAACATGTGCTACCACGCTTGACTCTCAGAATAAACATAAAAAATTTTTAAAAAGTTAGCAATGTAGCTTAACTTAATGGCCTGAAATTCAGTCCCATTACCACCAAAAGAAAAAAAAAAAATCGCAGGCAATAAGATACTATCTTGGTTTCCTAGTCCCTCAGGTGATAGAAGGAAATAACCTCAAGGATAACCTGCTGAGTCGCGATGGACCTGGGCAGGGATCGTTGTGTTCTTTTTGGTTGCTATGTGGTTTTCTATGACAGGGCTGTGCTGCGTACTTCCGGCTGGCCTCAGGCTCACTACATAGGCCACCCTGGCCTTGTAACTTGCAGTAGCCTTCCTGCCTCAGCCTTCCAAGTGCTGAGGTCACAGCATCACGACCGGCGATTATTACTCTTTGATGCTGGGTTTCATCTTCTGAAAAACACACCGTAATCACATTTTTTTAAAAGACTTTGTGTATTTATGTTATGGCCGGCTCAGCCTGTCCTGGTGGGGCTGGCGCAGCATGTGGTGCCGGGGGTCGAACCGCGGTCCTTGAGGTTGCCTAAGCTGAGCTATCTCACTGGCCCCTCATAATCACATTAACCTCTCAGAGTTCCTATGAGGACTAAACAAAGTGACCAAAGTGAAAACATGCTGGAAACACGGAGCTGCTGCTTAGCTGCAGCGTGTAGAAGAGGCCCAGGGTGATGTTTGCTCTCTGGTCAAACAGGGGACTGCCCGAGCTGGCGCAAGTCCTCCAGGTGGTCTTTCCGGCAAGCAGCAGCTCTCTCCCAGTGCAAATTAGCCCTCTGCCTGCTTTCAGGAAACACACTTTGGCCGGGAAGACAGCTCAGCGCCTACCTGGCAAATGCAAGGTCTTGAGTTTGATCCCCTATACAGAAGAAAAAAAAAAAAAAAAGAAAGAAAGAAAGAAAAAAGGAATGCACTTAATTTTTTTTTTTTTAATGGCTGACTCAGCCTGCCCTGGGGCTGGGGCTGGCGCAGCATGTGGTTCTGGGGATCTAACTGGTCCTGTCGTTGTCTAAGCAGCGCTTTTAGACTGCTGAGCCATATCACCAGCCTAGTTTTTTAAATTCACTTTTTAATAAGTGAAGTGTTGAACCACAATACTTCACTTTTCCAGGTAGGTTCTCACTATGTAGTTCAGCTAACCTTGAACTCAGGATGCAGTCCAGGTTGGCTTTGATCGTTGTGGCAATCCTCCTGCCTCAGCCTACTGAGCACTGGGATTACAGGGATGCACCACTATGCCGAGCCTGAATTAGTTTTGAGTGAACAATGATATGAAATTTGCTTTTCATTCAACAGCCAGCATAGGGCTGGGGAGATAGCTCAGTGGCATAAGCACCTGCCTCGTAAGCACAAGGTCTTTAGCTCGATCCCCAGTATAGCAAAAACTTAACAAAGATCAGGGCAAGCCCAGTGTGGTGGTGCACGCCTGTAACCCCAGAGCTTGCAGGCTGAGGCAGGAGGATCGCGATGAATTTGAGACCAACCTGGGTAAGCAAGTTTGAAGCCAGGCTGAACTCCATGGGAAGACCTTGACTCAAACAAAATTATTTTTATTTTTCTTGTTTGTGCTAATCTTTTTTTTATTTTGGTTTTTTGTTTGTTTTGTTTGTTTGTTTGAGGCAGGGTCCCTCGCCATGTAGTTCAGGCTGGCCTTGAGTTCACTGGGTAGCCCAAACTCACCTTGAACTGGAAGCAGTCCTGTGCCTTGGCTCCTGCGTGCTGGGATCACAGGTGTGTGCCGCCACGCCCTTTTATTGTTGATTTGGAAGGCAGATAGTTTTCCTTATTAAGCATAAGTGAAACTGAAGTATTTTTCCTATCCAGTTATATTAGCTGGGCTTCTGTGAAGGTTTTCAGGGAGGGGGAAATACAATATTTACTTGTTTGTTTATTTATTTATTGCCACTAGGAACTGCAAAAATTTATTTGAAATTGTTTTTTTTATCACAAATTTAAAGTTGAGAGAAGCACTTTGCCCACCCAAAGACTTCATAAATATGGAGAGAAGAGCAAGACTTCCACTTTGGAAGGTCCCAGTGAAATGGTAAGAGATGGTACAATATTTATTAATAAATTGTTGAATAAGCCTTTTTTGGGGAGCCAGGCATGGGGTGGTGCACGCCTGTAGTCCCAGCACTTGGGAGGCTGAGGCAGGAGGATCAGTGTGAGTTCAAGACCAGCCTGGGCTACAAAAGTGAGCTCAAGGTCAGCCTGGACTGCATAGCGAGACCCTGTCTCGAAAAAAAAAGAAAAAAAAAGACATAAATAAATAAATAAATAAATAAAACCTTTTGGAGGAAATAGAAAAATTCAAGGTACGGCCAGGAGGTGGCACAATGATACCAATTTTAACTTGCTGCCCCCATGTAAAGCAAACAAAAGCAGCCACATTACCTCCTCCCAGAAATTTTTTTTTTTTTTTTTTCCCCAGGACTGGGGTTCAAACTCATGACCTTACACTTGCCAGGCAGGCACTTGTGCCACGGAGCTATCTCCCCAGCATCCCCCACCAAAAAAAAAATTTTTTTTTTTTTTTGTCTTTTTGAGACAGGGTCTCACTGTGCAGTTCAGGCTGGCCTTGAGCTCACTTTTGTAGCCCAGGCTGGTCTCTAACTCGCATTGATCCTCCTGCCTCAGCCTCCCAAGTGCTGGGATTACAGGTGTGTGGCACCATGCCCGGCCCAAAAATTCTTCTTTTACATTTTATTGATTTTATATTCTTCAACCTCATTTATTTGTTTGTGTTATGGCCGGCTCAGCCTGCCCTGGGGGTGGGGCCAGCGCAGCATGTGGTGCCTGGGGTTGAGCTGCGGTCCCTGCAGTTGCCTAAACTTTCCTAGGCAGGCGCTTTATACTGCTGAGCCATCTCGCCGACCCTGACAATTCTCCAAATGTACTGAATAAAGTAAAAAACATGGACATTGGTGTTCTCTCCCTACAGTGAGATTTTGCTTCAAAATAACAGACCCAGGCATGGTGGCGCAATCTGGTAATCCCAGCCCTTG
Organism: Capromys pilorides; assembly: GCA_004027915.1. Classification (NCBI taxonomy): domain Eukaryota; kingdom Metazoa; phylum Chordata; class Mammalia; order Rodentia; family Capromyidae; genus Capromys; species Capromys pilorides. Next base: position 8,804 of record PVKN010011342.1, on the reverse strand, counting down.
GGAGGCTGAGGCAGGAAAATCACCATGAGTTCAAAGCCAGCGTGGGCTACAGAGTGAGTTCCAGGCCAGCCTGAAGTACCTAGTGAGACCCTGTCTCAAGCAACAAGTGTGTGGGCGCTGGAGTCACAGCCCCCTCTGACGGCTCTGAGGTTAATCCACAGTGCCACGTCAACAAAAAGACATCACGCTGTGTCCATGGGGTTGATAACAGGGCACCATCCTCATTTTCCCCCTCTCTCTCTTTTTTTTTTAAAAATTTATTTATTTTATTTATTTATTTTTGTATTATGGCTGGCTCAGCCTGCCCTGGGGCTGGCACAGCATGTGGTGCTGGGGATTGAACCTCCGTCCTTTCAGTTCCTAAGTTTTCCTAAGCAGGTGCTTTAGACCGCTGAATCATCTCGCTGGCCCCTCCCTCTCTTTATATTCATTTGGGGCAAGCAAAGCGAGGGGTCGGGAGGGATAATGGTGGGAATGGACGATGCTCCCCCATCAGGGCTGGCGATTGGATAAGCAGATCGCTACAGACAACTGACTTATCCAATCCCATTTGAGAAGGGAGAGGCGCGAAGCAAAGGGGAAGAAAGGAAGAAGTTAGAATGAATGCTGTGAGTTGGAGCTGGATGTCGGTGGGTTTTCTTGTTTTTTGTTTGTTTGTTTTTTGATTCAGAATATCACAATGTAGTGCAGCCTGGCCTCGAACTCACAGTGATCCTTCCGCCTCAGCCTCTAGAGTGCTAGAAGGACAGGTGTGTGGCACCGTGCCCCGGCCTTCAAATTTCATATAACAGTCAGATGTGATGCTGCACCACTGTCATCCCAGCAAATCAGGGAAGCTGAGGCAGGAGGATCACAAGCTTGAGCCCAACTAGGACAGTTCAGTGACTCGAGACCCTGGCTGAAAAATACAAAAGGCACTGGGGTGGCGCTCCTTGCAAAGGCCTTGGATTTAACTTGCAGTACCAAAAATGGTAAAAAGATGTAACTGTAAAGCTGTAAATACATATAAGTAGGGGGCCGGGGAGATAGCTCTGTGGCACAAGTAGCCTGCATGGCAAGTGTGAGGTCCTAAGTTCGAACCCCGGTCCTGCAAAAAAATACATACATACATACATATAAGCACACATATGCATGCATGTGCGTGTTCATGCACGCATACACACCGATGCACACATGCATGCGCATGCAGCTGCTCACCAGCCTGACATGGCCTGGCCTGTGACACTGCCCCAACACCATACACCTGTAGAACCCACAGCCTGGTTTCTTCACACCTCACTAATGGAATCAACGTTCCCTCCAGGATGGCAGCTTCGAGGGAGGGGGCGCAGGATGCACAAGCTACACAGGAAACACCTCCTCCCATCAGCAAGGAAGGAAATGCCCAAAGCATGATATCACTGGCCCTGAGGCCAGCCTGGCCACCATGTGGCCACATCTGAGACAACCCGAGCATCAAAATCTGCGGTCAGGCCAGGCTGGTGGTGCAGGCGCGTGTCATCCCAGCACTTGGGAAGCTGAAGCAGGATCATCACCAGTCTGCATGGTTCCTGGGCTGCACGGTTGAAGGCCAGCCGGAACTGCACAGTGAGACTCTGGCTCAAAAACAAAACAGTGCGGGGGCGTAGCTCAGTGGCACAGTGCCTGCTTGGCAAGCACAAGGTCCTGAGTTTGATTCCCAGTACCAAAAAAACCCACCAAACAACACATTTACAACAAAAACCACAGCCAGATTAGATCATGATGTAAACGTGAAAGTGGAAGATACTAGTTCCTGCTGCTATACATAAAGGGTGGATGTTGGAAGTTTATTTATTTTTTATTTTTTTAAACCTCATTTATTTATTTATTTATTTATTTATTTATTTATTTATTTGTGTTCTTCCTGGCTCAGCCTGCCCTGGGGGTGGGGCTGGCACAGCATGAGGTGCCAGGGATAGAACCACAGTCCCTGTGGCTGCCTAAGCAGGCACTTTAGACCAATGAGCCATCTCGCCGGCCCAGGAGTGAATGTTTGAAAGAGCAGAATCTTTACACAGTGTCGCGGTCTCAAGCTGGCCCCGGTGGCACAAGCCTAGAATCTCAGCACTCTGGGGTTGGACAGACTCAACTCAGTTTGCACAATGTAGCAATTTAATGAGATTAGGTCTCCAAATTAAAAAAAAGACAAAAGGGATGGGGTGTATCTCAATGCAAACAGGGAACTATACTCATGAGACAACTAGCTATAGGGGAAGATCAGGACCAGATCCCAGTGCTACAAGGATATTACTGGCAAAATTAGAAAACAAGACCAGGGTCTGAAGAGCCAAGGGTGGTAACAGCTCGCTGTGCATTTTCATTTTGATGATCATACTGTGGTTTACTAGGAGACATTTTTTTTTTTTTCTCTTTTTGAGACGGGGTCTCCCTCTGTGGTTCAGGCTGGATTTGAACTCACTGTGTAGCCCAGGCTGGCCTCAAACTCAAGATGATCCTCTCCTCCTGCCTCAGTCTCCCAAGTGCTGGGTTTACAGGCATGTGCCACCATTGCTGGCTCGAGAATGTTCTTCGTTGTCAGCAAATGCCACTAATTTCTTTTGGAGTGAAAGAGAAGGCTTGCATCATAATTTCCATTCAAGTGGGTTTAAAAAAAAAAAAGATTTTTTGGGGGTTGGAGAGATCTCTCAAGGGTCCAAGCGCCTGCCTGCCAAGTGCAAAGACTGGAGTTCTTTCCCCAGTACCTCATGCCATGCTGGCTCCGGAACTCTGGGCATGGTGGTACATGCCTGGAATCCCAGCAGGAAGAGAAGCTGAGGCAGGAGGATCACCATGAGTCTGAACTGCGCAATGAGACTCTCTATCGAATGAATGAATAAACATTTATTTATTTATTTTGCGGTACCAGAGATTGAACTCAGGACCCTTATTAATAAGGCAAGCGCTTATTCTACTGAGCTATTTCCCTGGCCCCTATCTATCTATCTATCTATCTATCTATCTATCTATTTATTTATTTTGCGGGACCAGGGTTCAAACTCATGACCTTACACTTGCCAAGCAGGCACTTGTGCCTGGCCCCCTATTTTATTTTATTTACTTTTTAAACTTTATTTATTTATTTATATTATGGCTGGCTCAGCCTGCCCTGGGGGTGAGGCTGGCGCAGCATGTGGTGCTGGGGATCAAACTGCAGTCCTTGCAGTTGCCTAAGCTTGCCTAAGCAGGCGCTGTAGACCACTGAGCCATGTTGCCAGCCCCCTGGCCCCTATTTTAAAAAAATAAATAAATAAAAAATTTAAAATATGATTTTGGGGGGGGGCCAGCGGGATAGCTCAGTGGTCTAAAGTGTCTGTTTAGGCAAGCTTAGAAAAGGACTGCGGTTCAATCCCTGGCACTACATGCTGTGGCAGCCCTGCCCCCAGATGGGCTGAGCTGGCCACTAAAAGTAATAACAATAAAATAAAATAAAATGTTTAAAAAAAAGATTTTGCGGGGGCGGTGAGATGGTTCAGCAGTCTAAAGTGCCTGTTTAGGAAAGCTTAGGCAACAGCAGGGACGGTGGTTCAATCCTAGGCACCAAATGCTGCACCAGCCCCACCATGGGGGCAGGGGGGTGGGGTGGGGTGGAGTGGGGTGGGGTGTGTCACTGAGCCGCCATAAAACAAAAAAAAACAAACAAACCTTGATTTTTGTTTGTTTTTGATTCTCTGAGACAGAGTCTTGCCATGTAGTCTAGACGGGCCTCCCACTCACCATGCAGCCTAAACTGGTCCGTGACCCATGGTGATTTCTCTGGCTCAGCCTCACGAGTGCTGGGCTTACAGGCGCACGCCATCATGCCCAGTGACCATTTCTGTATTAAATTTGCCCAGTCTTTTATAAGTGAGTAACAAATGATCAATATCTGTAATCAGTGTGAACCTATTGCTTTTTATTTTTATTTTTTTTTAGTACAGAGTCTACAGGGTCTACAGTGTCTCACTACATAGATTGGACTTGTAGTGATCCACTTGTGTTCAGCCTCCCAAGAGCCGGGATTTCAGACGGGTACCACCATGCCCAGTCTCAATCGCTATGTCAGAGTGCCCGGGGATGGGTCTGGCACTGCACACAGGGGATCAAACCCTGGCCACTGTGTCTGCCTGAGCAGGCGCTTTAATCTGCTGAGCTATTTGGCCAGCTCTTTTTTTGTCTTTTTGAGACAGGGGCTCCCTCTGCAGTTCAGGCTGGCCTTGAGCTCACTTTGTAGTCCAGGCTGGTCTCGAACTTGCAATGATCCTTCTGCCTCAGCCTCCCCGGTGCTGGGTTACAGGTGCTCGCCACCATGCCCGGCTCAAGCACATCTGTTTCAAGGTGCCGCTGCAGTCCCATCATCATCACTGGTGGCCAAGCAAAGGAACACATGCATGCTCAACTGTCCCCTCGTGTGGGAAACCTGGGATGGAGCTGCTTAGTGGCAGGTCTGAAAGGTGCTACTAGAAACTTTGCTCTTCAGTAGCTTGTTGTAGTCTTCAGGACTATTTTGCGCAAAATCATTTGTTCCAGGAACATTCGTCCTAACAAGTAGATGGGGAAAACCTTCTTGGGATTTTAGTGCTGCCTTAGACAGATGGCCCTGGAATTTTTTTTTAAGCTCTATTTATTTATGTTATGGCCGGCTCAGCCTGCCCTGGGGTCGGGCTGGCACAGCACGTGGTGGTGGGGATCGAACCTCAGTCCCTGTGGTTGCCTAAGCTTGCCTAAGCAGGTGCTTTAGACCACTGAGCTATCTTGCCGGCCCCTTTTGTTTTCTTTTTTTTTTTTTTTTTTTTTGGTGCTGGAAATCGAACTGAGGACCTTGTGCTTGCCAGGCAGGCACTATGCCACCGAGCTACATCCCCAGCCCAGCCCTGGTTACTTTGCTGGGCACCTATGACGCACTTCCTAGTAGCTCCTGAGCCCAGTGAGCTCCTCCCCCGAGCTATGCCTCAGCCCCAGGGTGACATCCCCAGATCTTGGGGCTCTCACCTGTGGAATCCTGGGCTGCACTGTGCTGGGTGTGATGGCACATGCCTGTAATCCAGCACTCTGGGAGGCTGCGCTAAGGGCGTGGCCAGTTGGAGCACACTCTATACAGTGAGTTCAAGACCAGCCTGAACTACACAGGAAGACCTTGTCTCAAAGAAAAAAGGACTGGGGATGTAGCTCAGCATATAGGCCCTGTGTGCAGTGCTTAACACTGAAAAAAAATTTAACACGATCCTAGGATATAGGTACAATAAATAAATGTTGGAGAATTCAGACCCTAGAAAATGGACAGTCTTGGCCAGGGGGGTGGCTCAGTGGCTTAAGTGCCTGGCATAAGTGCAAGATCCTAAGTTCGATCCCTGGTACAAACAAAAGAAAAAAAAAAAAAACATAGTGTATTGACCAATAGCATTTGAAAATGTGTCATGCAAATAGCCTGTAATTTTCTTTTTTTGTCTTTTTGAGACAGGGTCTCCCTAGGCAGTTCAGGCTGGCCTTGAGCTCACTTTTGTAGCCCAGGCTGGTCTCGAACCTACACTGATCACCTGCCTCAGCCTCCCAAGTGCTGGGATTACAGGCGTGTGCCACCGCACCCGGCAGACAGTCTGTAATTTTCTATGGGTGGACTTGAGATAGATTGTTTGTGAGACAGGATCTCACTGTGTAGTTGAGGTCCTGCCTGCCCTCCTGCCTCATCTCCTGAGTGCTGGGATTGCAGCCATGCAGTACAACACCCGGCTGGGATTTTAGCTATTTTCCAACTAGGAGGGGTTAATTAGGATGTAACCTCACTATCAGGGGCTAGGCACCTGTACTTTGCTGCCAGATAGAATAGTCGAGCTCTTTTCTTGTGAGATGGTTTGGAGATTCCCTGCACACAGTGGTGGGGAGCTGCACCCTCTGTCATGGTTCCACCAGCTGGGGAAGTTCTGGGCTGGCCGTCCCCAGGCCCAGGGAGATTTCACAGTGGCATGCTGGAAAGTTGAGGGGAGAATCTGCCCAGTGCTTTCTGGTGTTTTCTCCTCTGTCGTTATCAGGGCCATAAGAAGTGTTTGGCCTTGGGCTGGGGAGATAGCTCAGAGGTCTAGGTCTAAAGCTCCTGCTTAAGCAATGGCAGGGACCTCAGTTCAATCCCTGGCACCACATGCTGCACTAGCCCCATCCCCAGGGCAGGCTGAGCCAGCCATAACATAAATAAATACAGTTAAAAAAAATTTTAAAAGAAAAAAAAAGAAGTGTTTGGCCTAGTTGCAGGCCAGGATTTGTGCTCTGACAATGGGTCCAAGTGCCTGAGACAGGAATGGGACCAGGCCACCAGGCAGGAGGGGACCTTTAGCACCTATAAGGTCACTCTGATGGAGCAGGCTTCCCTAGGCTGGCTACAAACTTGCAGCGATCCTCCTGCCTCAGCTCCTGAGTACTAGGATCACAGCTGTGGACCACCACACCTGGCAAGAACTCATACATCGATGTTTATAGCACCTTTATTAAATAGTGACGTTGTCAACTTGGGAGGCTGAGGCAGGAGGATTGGTGTGAGTTTGAGACCAGCCTGGGCTACAAAAGTGAGCTCAGGCCAGCCTGAACTGCATAGTGAGACCCTGCCTCAAAGAAAGAGAGAAAAAAGACATTGTCCATCAGGGTGGCACGCGCCTGTAATCCTGACACTGGGGAGGCTGAGAGGGGTTGCCACAAATTTGAGGCTAGCCTGGACTACGGAGTGAAACCTTGTGTCAAAAAAACCCAAACCAAATAAAAATCCCCTCCTAAATAAACAAACAACAAAAAAAAAACCCACTCCTCCCACAGCCAGAACAGGGTTATGAATCTCAAGGGTGGTCCTTTAAACAAGCTTGGAAGGGGCCGGTACCAGCCCCATGTGGACAAAGCACAAGTGACACAATGTCTTGGAGGACACTGGGCATCAGTCAGCAGAGCACAGATACTGGCAGGACAGGAAGCAGGGGGACGCCACCCCACACTGCCCAGTGTCCTGAGGGCTGTCTGCCTGCCGGAGTTGAGGGACAGAGTGAGATGTCTGAGGAAATGCGGGGGGCTGGGCTTCTATTAGGGACACAGAGGTGCTCAAAGTCCAGAGGTCCTGTGAGTCCCCACTGGCCATCAGAGGGGAGGACAAAGGGAAGCTGTGAATTGAGTAGAGTTTGAGTGCCTGGTGTCACACAGCCTCAGGAACAGGGCTTATACCAAGTAGCTATGAGTGGTATAGCTATAACCCCAGCACTCAGGAGGCTGAGACAGGAGGATCTCAAATTTGAACCCATCCTGGGAAAATTAGTGAAGCCTTGTCTTGGAATAGAAAACAACAAAAAGAGCTGGGGATGAACTTAGTTTGAAGGTTTTGGGTTCAAATCCCAGGAAAACACACAGACAGGAATAATTTTAGGAATTCGGAAATAGAAGAAGCAGAGGGAATCAGAGGGACAAGGAGAATGAAGAAGGAGCAGGAGCCCCTGAGAAATTAAAATTCACAACTTAATCTAGCATCTGGTGCACAATAAGCAGCCGTATGTACATGCAAGAAAATCTCAAGAGAAAAAAGAACAAAATAATCAAAACCATTCAGAATTGGCCGAGATATTACAATTATCAGACAAAAAAACTTAAAGTAGCTACTGTGATCATAATTCATATACTGACAAGGTCAAATAGGGGTATGGAAGATGTAGAAAAGACCAAAGTAAAACTGGTAGCTTGGCTGGGAGGTCAGGCATTAGAGAGGCAAAGATTAGTGCGAGGTCAGATGTAACACTAGGAATTATCTGTTTGGGGTGAGTGATTATTCTTTTTTTAAAAAATGTATTTAGTACCGGGTCTTCAGGGTCTCACTACACAGATAGGACTCATACTGATCCTGTTTTTTAGCCTTCCAAGCGCCGGGATTGGGGCTGGGGAGATAGCCCCATGGCACAAGTCCCTGCCTGGCAAGTGCAAGGTCGTGAGTTCAAACCCCGGTCCCTCAAAAAAAACAAACAAAAAAAAAAAAACGATCCTAAGAAACCAAGCGCTGGGATTACAGGTGTGCGCCACCACGCCCAGTCTCAATCGCCATCTCAGTGTGTGTGATTATTGATTACTTGTCAAAAATGTCCCCGTCACCCCCCCTCGCCCCCAGCCAGTATACTTTACTCTGTCAGTAGCCCAGGTAATATTCCTGACTACAGCTTCTGGTACTTGGATTCCTTACAAACAACTGGTCACTATGATGCATGCTCCCTGCATCTCAAAGAAAAAAGGAAAAAAAGAAAGAAAGAAAGAAAGAAAGAAAGAAAGAAAGAAAGAAAGAAAGAAAGAAAGAAGAGGCCCATTCATCCTGAGGATTCTGCCTCGGCCCCTCCTGCTGACTGGCTGATGCAGCTGCTGCCAACACCCATAGCTGCACTCCCCACCCAGCTCACCTACTTCCAGCCAGCTGAACTGGTTCCAGCGAGCCACTGCCTGCATTCAGCCGCAGACACCTCCCCGGCACCCTTCTGCTTCATGGCTACACCTATTCTGGTCAAATGTTGCCTTCCTACACACACTCAAGATGACTGCCAGCGAATCCTTCTGAGTTCTACATTCTGACTGAGGAGAAATTGTCCTGGCAGTCCTGAGGAACAAGTTGCCACGGTCCTTCCCAAAGATCACCCTGCCTAGAGATGACCTAGTTGTGCGCCTCTCAAAGATGTTGAAGAGGTGGGAAAAAAAAGCCTGTCAATCGGGGCCGGCCAGATAGCTCAGCAAACTAAAGCACCTGCTTAGGTGGAGCACAGAGGCCGGGAAGTGCTGAGCCAGGAATTGAGACTGGGAGTGGT
>PVKN010011341.1:9014-21867 GCA_004027915.1 Capromys pilorides | reverse complement strand
AAATTTGGTTGAGAACAGAGGGGAAAAAAAGGCTGACATTTAGGCCCAACACATCTTTAATTTTAGTGTTTTCCTATCTGTCTCATGGGGATGTCCTGTGACATGAGTTGAATGAATAAGAAGTGTGAGGTATGTTAGTTTTCCCATTGCTGAGACACCATACTTGACTCTCCTTAGAGGAGGAAAGATTAATTTACCTCATGACCTGAAGCGTTCAGCCCATAGTCAACAGGACAGCAACATGGCACTGTGAGGATGTGATGGAGTAAGGCTGGTCAGGTCATGGTGCTGCAAAGCAGAGGAGTGAAGTGGCAGACAGGAAGCAGTGCAGGACTCTTTGTGCTACCCAAGTCATGTCTCCCTGATTCACCCAGCCCCAAAGAGTGGGCTTCACTAACCCAATGAAATTATTACCACAGGATTTAGGGTTACATGGGAAATAAAGTAATGAACAAAAACAAAGACCCCTAGTTTAGTTACATTATTGTCTCTACATCCTAACAATGCTTGAAAGACGGTGGGTAACTTTTAGTTATAATTGAGAGTACAGAGATTGTCTATTTGCATCTGAACCACACAGTTTGACAAGCTTACTCTGCATTATCTTTCTCTATACTATTCCACATGTGCAAATATTATCTCTCTAGCTAGACTGTAAGTGTCTTGAGACAGAAGATTGGGTCTTCTTTATCCTTCCTACTTTTCCTCTATTTTTGCACTGCTAAACATAAAATAAATATTCAAACTATAATACAGAATGGGAGAGATGCAATAGATACTTAACTGTTTGAAGCAAAATAGTAAGACAGAAAAAAGAAAGTAAGGTAATCAAGAAAGTTAAAGAATTATGTAATTATAGAGTAGATTGTTTTATACATAGAGATTTTATGAAAGGCCTCTTTGGTGAAGGAGTATTTGGCAAGAACCTGAGTAATATGAGAGAACACACTTAGCAGATATCGAAGAACAAGAGCTCTCGGCAGAAGAAGCAGTGAGTACAAAGTACCTGGAGCAAGCGTACATCTAGTGTTTTTTAACCATGTGGCCAAGGATAGCATGAGAAGAGAGAAAAATCAAAGAGGAGAGGAAGAAGTGAGTGAGCAATCATGGATGGGTCTTTCAGGCAACAAGTTTAAATTTTATCCCAAAAAACAACTGCAAGAAGGACATTCCAATTTGAAAGTGACCTTTAGCCAAGGGAAAGTAAGCTTACATTTCACCAAGAAAATTTATGGTGGATGTCTAAAATAGTGTGCACATTTTTAAGGCATCTAACAATTGGTAAATTTTATCATAGAGCAATAATAAATCTTACTCGCTACAGATACTTAGGGAAGGCCATTTATTTCATATGAAGTAACACCTAGAGAAAAAGGATCAATGTGTTCTTTCTTTTCCATCACTTAAACTAATTCATAGTCTACTTAATGACCATGTAATCATGCTTATTGAGTAATTAAGACTACTAGGAAAACTGGACTATATTGAGCTTTTCCTTGTTTTCTATCAGCAGATACTTTTGGGGGAATATCCATTTCACTGTCTAATTTTACTATACTAGGTCATTAACAGTGTCAGTAGATCTCTTTTTAGTCATGCTAAAATTTTTTTTTTTCTGATTGGATACATATTGTTGGCTGACCAAGACTGGAAGGCAACTTGCAACAGTGTGTGCTGATACTGTAAAAATGTTAGCCCAAAAACAATCATATTTGTTAAATATGATACAGGAGCCAGATTCATCCTAGCTCACTCAGCTCACCATCCAATAGGAGCAATGTGCTGAGAAAGGTGATTTTCCTTATTCTTCTTCAGTTCTGTTTTTCTTTATCATGTTCTTCTGCAGTTTTCCAAAGCCTTGATTTGTTTAAGGCATAGTGAACTTTTAAACTTTATATATTGGCTTAAAGTATTACTACGAGGAGGACTGTGGTGGAGCACTTATAACCCTGAGTTTGCTCCCTACCACCATGAAAATAATAATAATAATGATAGTAATAACAAGAATAATAATGAAGGAGCACTATATTGACCACTTTTTACTGTCATAATTTGGCTGTGTGATTGTAAATTTTATTTGATGACCACACTATTTCCAAAAATAAGTTTGCCCTAGCAAGTAATATTTTCTCTTTTCTCTGAAGGGTGCTGGGACGGGATCGATCCACATTGATTCCTGTGACATTTTGGTGGCCTGTACATAGTGATAATTAGTGACAATTTGTTGCTGAGCTGGCTTGCTGTGCTCTTAGTGTGGCTTTCTGTGTAAGTTGCAAAAATAACACTTGGCTTTGTCCAAGGACAATGTCAGGGACTTCACAGGCAGCTGAGACTTCTGCAGGGGTCCAGGACAGTGTGAAGATGCAAGGGAGTAAGGGCCCCAGACTGCTCCTCAAGCTCATAGGCCACAAACCATTCAGCCTGCCATGCAGTTCTTCCCTTTCCTATGAATCACTGCTTGAGATGCTTACTTTACTGCAAGCGAAGCACAGTGCCTGCAGAAGTAAGGGATTAATGCTTGTTTGTTAGCTTTGGTTTCTGTTTGTTTTAAATAATGATGATGGCTGATCTAGTTGTTTTTAGAAACTGGATTAAGGGGTTAGATGATTATTGTGCTTGCCAACCAAGACCTTAACAAGGCAAGATGCCTTGGTATTCTGCATAGAAATCTTTCCACGGCACCCACGCAGATGAGCCTTGGCGCCTGCTCTCCTCCCATTCCCTTCTCCTCTCAGACTCCTCTGATAACATACTTTCATAGTTTATGTCTCTTAGGATTAAGGTCATTAACATACATTCCTGGCAGTTGCAAATCAAAGTTCCAGGTTTTGAAAATGAGAACTTAGTCCTGGGAAAAGAAGATAAAGAAGGTCTCTAGTCTAGGTCCAGAAATTTCTGGCAGGTCCATAAGCTTGTTGAAACAAAGAACAGATAAATTTTCTTGTTGCTGTGAAGAGATCTGGGATGTTTTCAAAATTCTGAACTGCTCGTTTCTGGTTCTAACAGTCTACTCCATCCACCTCAGCTCTTCCTCCCTCCCTTCCACACCTCCCTGTCCACAGACCTGTCATTACCCACTCAACACACACATCATCTAGCAGAGAATGCCATTCATATTATTCATACATCTTATCAGTGGTGTCTGAGTTCTGGATGAGATCAGGCTGAAGAGTGGGGCCAAGACATAATATCTGTCATTATAGCATCAAGATTTTTTAAAACTCTATTGCACAGTATCAGTGATAATTGGACCTAATGATGATGACAAGGGTTACATAGCAGAGAGATATAGTGGTGTGCAAAGAGAATTGGCACAGGGGACAGCCAGGGGACAGTGGGTATCTGTGGGTGGAACATACTGAACATTAGATAATCCATATGCACAAGTAAAAGTAAGGGCATTAGTTTACTACCACTTGGGTGTGGAAAGTGGTCCTTTTCTGACCAGTCTGCAAAGCAGATGCGAAGCTAGCACTGGTCTCTCAGCAGCCCCTGGGCCACCACCTAGCTTTTCAACTGAAGGTGAACTGAGAAGCCTTTGCTAGGTGGTATCTGACCTCCTACCATGGCCCTTAAGTGTCTTTGCACAGCACTACTTCCTAGAAGGCCTTGTCTTCCATCCCGTCATCAGACAAGATTTCTTTGACTCTTGTTTCTTATCCCCTTATGTGGTGAGTACAGAAGATGGTGTGGGGTGGAAGGGTTTTCCACGTGGATTCATGAAGTTATTTTCCCTGAAAATGCCTTCCATAAAATATTTGTAATGAGAGCAGCTAGATTTTACTTAGAGAGCTAGGAAGAGGTGGTATCCTGACTGTGGATACGCTTTCCCTCAGGTGCTCTGTCTGAGCCCCAAGACTTTCTAGGGGGAGGGAGGGATAAGTTCCTCTGAAAAACACATTTCCTGTTCACAGAAGCTTCCTAGCATCAGATGACCCTGGGAGCTACCTTATTTAATCCGCACCATAGTTCCATGATGGTGCATTGTTATTAGCTCCATTTTGAATGTCAGGAAACTGAGATGTAGAATGCTGAAAAAACTTACCTAAGGTCACACAGCCACTAAGTGGAAGAACCAGTATTCAGACCAAGAGCTCTTTGTGTTCAGACTCTATGTTCTTCCCGCCTCTTGGCTCAGACTTCCTCAGGAGAAATGGAAGAATAATTCAGTAACCCAGTGACTCCAAGCGTAGAGGCACAAAGCACATAATATTTGCACAGTGCACCCGCTCTGGATGTTCTGGCTGTGAGCAGTCCTGCTCGTGGCAAAAGGATGTGTCCAAAAATTCCTTCCTTTCCCTGCCTCCAGGAAGCCCTAAACTAGCCACCCACCCTTGCTCTTCTGGTGACACTAAGTAAAGGACAGTGCTGGTCCTTGCCATTTCCTGGCAAAGACAGAGTAGATGTGAAGGCCAGACTGGCTGGAGGCAGCTTCTCTGATGCTCAACCTCCTACACACACATGAGGACAGACCAATCCGCAAGTCCCCACCAATGAGCCTGAGCCTGCTATCCCACTTGTCAAGGTGAATATCAGCCCATTTTCTATGTCAACAGCAAAAGCTGTGAAGGAGGAAAAATAACCATGCTTCCCTAAGCAGAAGAAACCTGAGCTTTTCCTTCATCGCACTAATCACTGAGTAAACAGGCTGCTCTGTGCCAACATCTGTGTGAGGGCTACACCCAGCACCAGCCTCCTTCCTGCCTGCTCCCACTGAAAGCCATAACATTATGGGGACTTCTTACCCCTGGAGGGGCCCAGGCTGTCCTAGTACCTGAGCCCCTGCCACCAAACCCAAAGGTAGTGACTGACTCCTTTGGTGACAGGAGATACAAGGTACCTTAGCAAATGCAGAGACCCTTTTGGTGGTCCTTCTTGCATTTGTCTAGAATATGGGAACTCAAATCCTCACAAGTGACTGTTTCACGATCTGTGACAACACACTGCTGGAGAATTACTCAAGCAAACCTTGGTTTGCTGTAACTTTCTTATTTACCAGATGCTACCCAGGTCATGAAGGATTCCACATGTATGCATGCCAGATTTATAAAGTGAGAGGGCAGTTCTGTCACTGGCCACTTCTGCCCAACTCCCCACTTCTGCATGCAGCTTCTCCTAAAACATAGCCACATTTCTCTTCTAATAAACCCAGGAAGATTAAGGAGTGGGGGAAAACAATAGTTCTTACACTGCCTGGTACGCATGCTCTAGGGATTGTACTCACAGTGTTCCTGTGAGATGAGGGTGGTCATTGTGCTTTGGGTTTCACAAGAGTAAAAACAGAGACCATTCCTTTTCTTTCCTATTGCCAAAAAAAAAAAAAAAAAAAGACCTTCTGAAATTAAATGGATTGAAAACAAAGTCAAAGGAGTGAGGCTGTCTGTCTTTAGTTTCAGCACATTGAGATTTGCTTGATTACATTTTTCCTCGACCCTTTCTTCAAATCTCATAGGAGCAAACTCATTACTCCATTAGGATTTGGCTGAGGAAGTAGAAGGGACAATGGGAACCTAGAAGAATTTGGCTGGGCTGCCAGAGTTAACAACCTCTCATGTGCAATAAAACTAGACAGCATTTTTGATGAACCACATTCTCATTGCATTCAGAGAAGCTTGGAACGCTTCCATGGCTGCTGATTTAAAATGAGAAAACATCCCAGAGGGGAGGGAGGTAGAGACAAATCCTCTAGGCTCACTCATAATGTTTGCAAGGCTCAGAAACGGAGCACAAATAGGGGCCTCCATGCTATATGCTGAATTACTTAAAAATTGTGATGCAAGCTTGAAAACTCTTAAAATGTGTTCCACCCTCTGTTCATGATAAATTTATTTTCACTAATAATCCAGAAGATGTGTTCATATTGCAAATCCTTTGACTCTTTAGAGTTCCCTTCTGAAATTCACTGTCCAGGAAAATCTGCACTTGGTAGGTGGATAGACCTATGAGAGTGGCTTCAGGAGGAGCTAGAAGCTCTCTGGCTAGTTAGTAAAGGCATTCCAGGAACCCAAGACTCTAAGCACGGTTAAGGGTGCATGTAGTTGTGAAGGGAGGGTGGTATCCTTTTGGATCTGTGTCTTCTGGTTGCCTAAACAGGCAAAGTTGAAAGGAGGCCAGCTTGAGCCTTATGATACATAGGCACCAGTCTTTCTTGCTTGCCTTTTTGATAAAGCATGTGCAGTGTAGCTATTTTATAAGATAATATTTCACATATAAAGTGGGCAGTGGCCACAGTTTCCATAGATGGAGATGCACAGGCAAGAAAATCTGATCCATGACTAGAAAATAAGTTGTGGAAATTCCTGCTTCAGGAAGATTCCTCATACCCCCCCCCCCCCACACACACACACATTCTGATATAACTGATTCTTGAGAGGCTTGAGAGATCATTCTCTGCACAGCCAGGGTTCAGAGCCACTGGGTCTAGGGTGAAGAGTTTGATTTTCATTAAACTTTTATCCTTATCCCTAGCAATGCAAAGCCGGGCTGACCCAGGAGATTTGTCTCCACATTATCCATGTGCCTATAATACAGCTAAGGCATGAATCTGTGCTTGAAACAGTAAGATGTGCCTGCACAGGGTGGAATGGTGGTACCCGGCTCCTCCTCTGACCTCCAATTTAACAGAGAAAATGCATTTATTGTTTATTTACAACAGCTCTGACCTTTATTTAACTCACATATTCGACATTTTTATTATAGCTTCATAAAGTATTTGTTCAGTTTTACTTATATTTATTTTTAGTTTGTGTATTTGGTGCATGGTGTCTCTATGCAGCTCAGACTCTCAGTGATCCTCCTGTTTTCAGCCTCCTCAGCACTCAGACTGCAGACGTGTGCCACCGTGCCTGGACTCAGCATGTGGGTGATGTGGCATGTGGGACCAGGGATCAAACTCTGGTCCCTGTGCTTATCAAAGCAGGCTCTTAGTCTATTGAGCTATCTCACCAGCCTGTTTCTACAATTTTTTAAACACAGTACTGTTGCAGCTCAGATCTGGTTGTTGAAATCATTTTCCCTCTGCCTGTAAAATATTCTTTAGAAATTCTACTACACAAGATCTGTTGGTTATTGTTTACTTGAAAAATATCTTCAGTTCCTCATATTTCTTTTCATAACAGCCCAGATTAGTTGTAGAAGTTACTAGTGACACTGTGGCAATTGCATACATGCATATTCCTAACCTCCCTTCTATCTTTTCAGAACTTCCCATCTCTTCCTGTCCCCTCCAAGTCCCTAAGACTGTTTTTTTTTTATCTTCAAATCATTTTTTTTTAGTTTCCACATTATGAAAGAAAACATGTAGTGTTTATCTTCCTACTACTAACTTATTTCACTCAATATAATGTCCTCCAGTTCCATCCTTTTTCCTGCAATTGTCAAGATTTCATTCTTGTTTGTGGCTGCATAATACTGCACTGTATGTATACACCATATTGTCTTCATTCATTCATCTGTTGATGGCACAATGTGCTGAGTCCATGTCTTGACTGTTAGGAGTAGTTTGGCCAGTCTCTTCCTTACCATTGCCCATGCTGGTGAATTCCCCATATTTCACATTCAACTGCCGTGGTGGCTACCAACTCAAACCCACTTCAACTATAGAATACCAGTCTAGTTTGTAATTGTTGCTGAGTATCAGAAATCTGTTGGGATGGATTTCCCTGTGTTTTTCTATGAAGTAACTTTCAAAAATCCAGGACTTAAATCTAGGTCCTTTGATTCTAAATTCTCAATTCTGAGCTAGGGATGCAGCTCAGAAACACAAGCACCTGCCTAGCAAGCTCAAGGTTTTGAGATCAATTCCTGATACAAAAAACAAACAAAGAAACTCATCATCACCACCAACAACAAAAAAACCCACAAAACTAAACCAAATTATCAGTTCTGTTACTTGTATAACGTAACTTTTCACAGCCTTCTTAGTTGATGAAAGCTTAGTTCTGGAGCCTACAACATTGACTCATGTCAGAAATTTGCAGGGCATACATTACCAGCTTGAGGAAAATGGCACCAACAAAACACATTCCCTCACCTGAATTCACACAAATACAAGGGAGAATCCACTTTCTATTCAAATGATACTCATTTCTGGGACTGTCAATGCTTCTTTAATTCTGAAGTTTACCTGTGAACCCTGAAGTACATTTAAAAAGGTGTCTTATCCTTCGCACCCATTCACATTTGAGTACCTGTAGGCACAACTGCATTCTGGACAGGAAGAATGTTCTGGAGTCACAAAATGACAAGACACACCAAGCTCTTTCACAGCCCCATTACACACTTCTGTTTCAGGGTAAGTGTGTGCATAAACCATACCAAAGACGGAACTCCGCCACTTAGAGCATAATTGCTTTCTCCCCTCCTGGAAAGTCTTCTATTCAAAGACCAGGTGAGGGCTCATGGTGTAATTTACTTATCCTATCTCCCTCACAGAGCAGACTTAGGGTCTGGAGAACAGAACTACGAACAGTTAGAGGAGTCCCCTTCATGATGAGGAATATGAAGTCAGGTATGAAAAGAGGAGAAAATACATCACACAAAAAAAGAAAATGCCGGAGCCCTGGGGATCTCAGTTCTCATTCTTATGGGCCCCTTTTATAGAACTTCCAGGCATGCTTGCGTCTAGTTCCTGCTTGTAGCCTACTCTCCTGTCAGGTCTTGGAAATATTAAGCCAGCAGATCTCAACATGCTCTGGGCCATTGAAGATTGTCACCACTCTTCAGCAAATATGCACAGGTTTTGTTGGACTCTTGGCTCACATGCCTCCTCATTCTGGAAGGACTGAGTGGAGAACCTTGCCAGCTACACTCCCGAAATGCAGCATAAGGGGTTTTGCCCAGGGCAAGCGTCTTTTTCCTCATTGTTGTCTCTCACCTTTGCTGCCTCAGCTGCACTTGTGACCTTATGAAACTGTACTTCATTTTTTATTATTTTGTAACACTTTTCTGCATTCTTCTAGATAAATAACTCTCTACAGGGGTGCATTTTGTCCCTAAAGAGTCACTTGGCAATATCTGCAGAAATTTTGATTCACACAGCTTGTGTAGTGGTGGGGTTCCTACCTAGTGTTCCGTTGGCAGAGAAAATGGAATGTTGCTAAGCATCCTACAACACGCAAGCCTGCCTTGATCTAAGGATCAAGCAGTCCTGCAGCCCTGAGTATCAGCAGTGTGAAAGTTGAGAACGCCTGCTCTTGCCTGGTTGGGTACCTTCTTCCTGGCCTCCAGAGCCGCACACAGACTGGATTTTCACTTAGCAGGCTGCTTGTCATCTGCAGAAATGACTGCTGCACTCCTTGATGGTGGCACCTGTAGGGCACTTATGTAGTGTAGTGTAGGACACAATAGTGTTCCCAGAATGTAGCAGTGCCAGGAACACACTGCATGCTGTGCGATGGTCACGAAAAGCAGAGAACCCTTCTCCTTGCATGTGAAACACACACTTAAGAAGTTTATGAAGGATTGTTTAAACTACTTCATGCATATATTGTCTCTTCAGGAAGATGTTAAGTTTCTTAGGAAAAAGATCTCGACTTTCTTTCCCTTGTTCTTTATTTTTCCATAATACTTTTTCGACAGTAAGCATACAATAGATGCTCAGTAATTATTTGTGGATAGATCATCTACTGATTTTTTTCTAAATCTCTAGAAAGGTTAAAGTAATAGGTGAAGGTGAGGTGGACTTAATAAGGAAAAAGTTGGTTGAAGTGTGTGCAAAATTGATTGTTCAAGGAAGAAATGTATTTGATTGGAAAAGTGAGTTTCCGTATGTGTAGATAATAAAAAACTAGACAGTTGTAAAATAATGCTTTTAAATTTATTAGGAGAAATTTGAGTTTATGATAGAAAATGTTATTAGTGAAACTTAATCTGCTAAGTACAAGATTAAGCTGTACTTTGGTTGGTCAGACAAGCTAGTCTTTGGTAAATTGCAAAGCCAGTGTGGTGGTGTACAATTAATTAAAGCAGTGTCTGATTGTCAGTGGGTCACTCCCCCTAGTGAGCCCATGTATAGAGCAGAAACCTGGTGAGACATGACTGCTGTGGATGGAATCACAGAAGCCTCAGGCCCTGACAGCTGTCCAGATGAAGGAGTTCCCAGGGACAGCAGCTCTAGTCACCTGCGTGGGTCAGGTGTGTGTGAGGATCAACTACAGGCTCAACCCAAAGAGGCCTTAGATTTTCACATCCACGTTGCCTTACACCTCCTTTGGCATGGCGCCTGGGTGGTTGCTAAACTGTCCTAAGATGGGAACAAACTCCCTGAGTGCAGTATTTTCTGCAAATAAACTTAGCAGATGACAATCATAAGAACATGGAGGTTTTTGAGAACTTTGAGAGTTTTAAAAATCATGTGAGCACTTGCACATCTGTGGCAAGCCTAGCGGTCTGTATAGCAACAAGCAGGCCAAGGACGAGGGTGGCTTTTTATATATTCCTTATGCCAGTCCCGTGGAAGCCCAGACCCCATAGTTTGCCTCTGGTATTATGGAGGCTTGCAGAATTTCACACAAGTCAGGGGTGTTGGAGGGTAGTGGGGAAGGAGAGAAACCCCTGGGCTACAAAGCTTCCATTAATTAGACATAAGTTAACACACCACCTTATCATTTTTTATTGACTGTCTGTGAGCCAGAGCCAATTTTACTTCACACTTTACTCCTCAGACTGTGTGTTAAGTCGTTATGGGACGTTACCTCTATCTCTGATAGCAAAAGTCTCTTTCATTTTTTGTTTTCTAATGCACAAAGCACAGCGTAAATCGCTTGACAGAAACAAAGTAAATATGCCTTGATCAACAGATTTTTATTTTTACATTTTGATAAAATTGGGACTCCAGTGCACCTCTCCACCACTGACCCATTCCAATTTGTCCAGAGGTGCAACATACAAAGTCTACTTAGTGTTTTTTTGCAGGTAGTATTTTCAGTTCAGCCTATGACTAAGCTCTGTAGAGTATGAGTTTTTTGTTGTGTTAAGAAACCTTTAGCTGGTAGGATTCACAGAACCTTCTCGGGTCATTCACATATCATATTTGCTGAGAGTTGTCAAGTTTCCTTTTACAAGGAAAAACAATATAGAATCAATTTGATAACTTATACAAAAAGCGAATGCAGGAGGTGGTTTTATGATACTGGTGAAGACAAAAAGCTCCATAATCCCCTGTTTTTCAAGAACTGTAGTCCCTAAAACTAATAAGATTGTTTTTAGGAGATAGAACTTTCTGTTGCTATTGGACCAAAGCAAAAGTTTTGAAGAAAACTAAAAATTATTTTTTAAGAAAATGTGAGAATTGGCCATTAAAATTGACCTCTAATTAAGCAAAAGCTATCAATGTAACACTTTAAGAAGCATGCATGTCTATCCTCTGACTCATGAAGCAATTAAAATCTGTTCTGGTGAATAAGGTCAGCTGGAACCAGGGACAACTGTTGCCATAGTCTGGGGAAGGCTTTGTAAAGAGATAGAAACTGAGAAAATTCTAGCTCTTCAAAATCAACCTTTTTTTTTTTTTTTTTTGTCTGAGGGGATAAGAGGGTGCAAGCTGAAGACGTCTTTGTTTTCTCTCTCACAGTTTTATTTCTGTTCTCACACCCGCTCTCCTTTACAGGAATATTAAGGACTAGGCCTTAGCGACAGGCACTAGCTTGGGGAAAGGCAGGGCAAAGGAAAAGTGTTGTATATGGCTTTTCATATGTTAATCAGTTGATTCCATGACAACCATTGAAAAAAGAAGAGCTGCAAACAAAGACTGCAGCCTGAGAGAGGATCAGGGCCCTTTCAGGGTTGAGGTAGGAATAACAGCCAGGACTCCCTTCCTCTGAAAGGTATCTGATGGCTGCTCCTCTAAAGATGTGGTTTTAACAGTGCAGAATCAGCATGTAGTGAAAGCAGAGTTTTATGAGTTCACATTTTACTCTCAACAATGTTTCTCCTTTAAAGGGTAGTGAACAGGAATCTGAAACCAAAAGGATGTGCCCAACCTCTGCTCACCTTAGGGCCCTGGATTGGTGTCCATGCAGTGGACACAGAAGACCTATCAGTTCCAAGAATTGTACACTTCAGTTTTGAGTGAAAAGTTCCAAGACTTGTCTTGCAGTACAAGAAGGTGAGTAAGGTTGGTTGACTAGAGAAATGCCAGCAGGAATGCCTCTTCTCTTGAGGTGGCCCATGGACACAGAAGAGTATGTCATTTCCAGGGCTGAAACTGTACAGGACACAGGCAGGAGCAGGTCCCCAAGATCTGTGCATTCCTTGGCTTCTTTAACCAATGAAGAGAAATCCCAGCTGGCTACTTATCCTTCCAGAAACACAGAACGATATCCTCATGCTAGCTTTCCTGATGTCTAGTATAGCTAAGTTTCTACTTGAACTTCTGTGGTTGATTAAATTACATTAAATTCCTCTTTTTCTTTTCCTTTTGTTCCTCTTTAAGTAGTTGCCAGAAACTCATCATGAGTAACTTGTGATACAGTATTTTCTCTGTGTAGATGGACACAAGCGCTTTCATTACAATGGAATGCTTATGGAATTACATAATTCAAAGAATACTAATGCAAAAATACAACTTCATTCAATCTGGTTACAATGATGAATAGCAAGACCACGATGATTGCTAAAAGAATTTGCAGTTTGCTTTTAAAGTGTAGGCTTTGGTCTTCCCTTCAGTGGGTTGTAAAATGTATTTCATGCTTCTTGTCTCATAAACTTTATGAACTATGTGAATCTTTCATTCATGCCATACTTGAGCAGAACTGTTTGAGAAAAGGATGTGAGAATGTAGTAATGTCCAGCTAGAATTTGACTGTATCAGAAATATGCTGATTTTTTTTTTTTTTTTTTTTTTTTTTTTTTT
>PVKN010011340.1:0-21753 GCA_004027915.1 Capromys pilorides | reverse complement strand
CACACCTTTGGGTGTGTCTTAGTGGATTATGGAGATGTGACCTTGAATAATATATATGGATCCTGGACCCTTCCTTTTTGGCATTGTTCCCCTCATGTGATTCTCTGCCACCAGACACTGAGCTTTGCTCTATCATGCTCTTCTGCCATGAAGTGTCTGACTTGGAGCCAGCTGACCAGGGACTGAATCTCCTAAAACCATGAGCCAAATTAAACCCCTCCTCCTTTAAATTGTGGCTATTGGGGCTGGGGAGATAGCTCCCTGGCACAAGTGCCTACATGGTAAGTGCAAGGTTGTGAGTTGGAACCCCGGTCACACACACACACACACACACACACACACACACACACACACAAAGTTGTGGCTATCAGTATTATGTCCTCGAGATGAGAGGTGACTGATACAGGCATGGATTTGTAGCAGGAGCAGGCCAGGGTGCCTCCTGATGGCCTTAGGATGCATGATGTAGTGTTAAGGGTCTCCATGAGCAAAGGATTCACCTTCAAGACCTTTGAGCAGTTATGAGCAACTAGGAACTCTGCAGAGGAGTCAGGTGTGAGCTTAGGCTACCCTGAGTCACCTCTAATATCTGTCCAACTCATCTACTCTGTGAGTCTGCGACAGTCCCAAGACTCATGTCATGTCTAGGGACACAGTGACATCCCTAGAGATATCTTGCCAGAGATTTCAGTGGCCCAGGCACTGTTACTCTACATGAGCAGGGAGGAAAGGGAAAGGTAGAGACGGGACAATTCAGCTTTATTAGCATACTGTTTCCTAGTAGCTCCTTTAAGAGACTATCCATTCTGTTGATGAAGTATGTTCCCTGGGGAGGGTTGAGTGGCACCCTCCCAAGAGATATAGGTCCTTGTCCTAATCCCCAGAATCTGAGGGTGTGACCTGAAGTGCAAAGAGGGTCTTTGCAAGTATAGTCAAGGACCTGCAGGTGATGTCATCACAGCTTGTCCACCTTGGTCCTAAATCCAATAGATGCTTGTAAGGGAAGCACAGAGAAGCCAGCAATGGTGGACATGCCTGATAGTCCAGCGCCCAGGAAGATCACAATTTGGATTCCAGCCTTGGCTACTCAGCACGGTCATGGCTAGTCTGGACTACACCGTGAGACCCTGTCTTCAAATAAACAGAAAGAGATGCATAGAAGGGAAGACACCAAAGCAGAGGCTGGGGTGATATGGCCAGAGGGCTGCCACTAGCCACTGAAGGAATCTCCAGAGTAGGGCCATAGCCAAGCTTAATCTCAAATTTCTGCTCCCCAGAACTGTGGGAGAATCCATTTCTGTTGCCATAGCCACCAAGTTTGTGGTATTGTTATGGTAACCCTAGGAAATGAATACACCTCAGGGGGACTCATTAATAGGGAGCTCCTTTGTCTCTTTCCCTGCTGACATCATGGTTGTTCTTACCAATAATAAAACCAGAAGAGCTTTAACCTAAAACATACTAATAATGTAATTAAATGGGAATATTAGATCCCTCTCTTCGTCTTTTATTTCCATATTTATTTGGAATAGGGTCTTGCTATGCAGCTCAGACTTATAGGAATCCTCCTATCTCAGTCTTTCCAGTGCTGGGATTATAGGCATGAGCCACCACGCCTGGTTTTGGTGACCAGCTTGGTGCGGGACTGGCATGGCATGTGGTACCAGGGATCTAATCCAGGTCCTTGCACTTGCCCGGCTGGCACTTAGACTGCCAAGCTATCCCCTAGCCCTAAATCCCCTTACCCTAAGCAAGGGTCTTTCTCTCTCTGTCTTTCTGTCTCTGTCTGTCTGTCCGTCTGTCTGTCTGTCTGTCTGTCTCTCTCTCTCTCTCTCCCTCTCTCTCTCTCTCTCTCTCTCTCTCTCACACACACACACACACACACACAGAGTAGCTGTCTTCTTTTTTTAATGTATTTGATATAGGGTCTCACTATGTAGTTGGGACTTGTAATGATGCTCCTGTTTTCAGCCTCCCCAGTGCTGGGATTATAGTTGTGGGCCACCACACCTGGGCTGGGTCACTGGCTTAGTGTACCTGGGGGTTGCGGGGTGGGATGGATACTGGTTCCTTGGCTTACCTACTCAGGTGCTTAGTCTGCTGACCTATCTTGCCAGCCCAGAGATAGGGCCTTCAGAATGAACCACCTTTTTGTTAAGATTTTGATATGAGGAAATACATCACTATCAGCAAAAGTCTTTTTTTTTTTCTTGTACTACTGGTAAATGAACCCAGGGACCTCAGACTGAACTATCTTCTCAGTCTTTATTTTTTTATTTTTACTTTGGGACAGGTAAAGCTTTGTTAGCTTGTGAAATTGCTCAGTCTGGGCTTGAACTTGCAGTCCCACTGCCTCAGCCTTCCAGTGCACTGAGGTCATCGTAGGTGTGCACCAGCGCATCAGGCTGATTAGTATTTTTAATTAACCTGTTCACTTCTGGATATATCAGCTTCAGTGTGCAGTGGTATCAATAAAATTATATTTTAGTTATGCATTCATCAAATTGTCAACTCTGGTCTCTTGGCCAAAATTTATTGGCCTGTTCTCAGAGCTCTGTCTCAATACATCAACATAAGCCTTCCTTTCAATTTCAGAAAATGATGTTCACCAATTTACTCCCAATTGAGGATGAACAGCTTACAGTGTTTGCAACAATATTGGATTTATTTCTTTCCAAATGGGTGATTTTTAAATAACAGCACATTGTGTTCTTATTTGTTTTTCACAACCCAGTTTCGGCATCTGAACAACTTTGCTTTGGTGGTTGACTTCCACTAGGAAAGACACAAAAGTAGTCACCTTACATAAGATCAGACCCAAAGCTTCTGGGCGGTTCTCCTCCCCCAAGGCTCACAGCCCGGGCTGCTCTGCTCACCTCTCCTGCTCCTTCCCACAAGCTCCCAAAAGGGCCTGCTGCACATCCCACTCTTGCCTCTGTTTCTTTTTCCTTTATCCAGCTTGATTCAACAAACATCAATTACATACCTAGAGAACGCTAGCCAGGTAGACGAAAGCAACACGTAGGCAGTTATGTCAGAAGAGTAAGTATTAATGTTTATTTGATCAATCTTGGGGCTGGAGAAATAGCTCATTTTTCCACCAATTTATGGGAAAGAACTGAAAATGAGTGAGTCTTTATCTTATTGTTCTGTAGATTTTGAATTTGTTGTTTAGCTTTTGCAGTGCTAAAGATCGAACTAAAGGCTTTGCGTGTGGCAGGCAAGTGAGGTCGCACTGAGCTACCCCTGCCCTGCTTTGGGGTGGCTCAAGAGGGATTGTTCACTGACAACGTGCACAAATTCGTCTAAAACAGAACCAGTCACATGCGTGCACAGGCAGGTACATGCGATCTTCCTGTTCTTTCCCCACCATTGTTGGAACATACCGCCCCTTCTAGGACACACACAGAGAATGAGAAAGGGAAATTTCCAGGAGGGGTAGAAAGACAGCCAAGCCCCGGGATCCCAAGCTTCTCTTCACATCTCTGCAGCATCCAGCATCTTCTGCTTATTCCCTGGCAAGGTCTGTCTCACTGTGGTCCTCCTCCACCTGCGTGCCATGAGACTTTCTCCAGTGTCTCCTAAGGGTCAGCTGCTATGACAAAAGATCCGAGGCTGCAGCAGCTCTCAGTAATTATTCCTCAGTAATCCAGAGGTGGGGGGCCACTAGCGGCCCCTGACCCAACCCTGTGCAGCCACCATGTGGCATCTGTCCTGCTGCACCTAGCACCCTGCATTGCCTTTTTTGCATTTCTGATCACTGCAATAAGGATACATTTTTATATCCCTGGGACCTACGGACAGTGCCTGTCAGAACTGAGTAGTGGAACAAAGCAGTGAATGAAGAATCTAGACTACCTTCCAGCCAGCAAAACCCTAGATCAAGGAAAGAGAAAAAGAACATTGAAGAGGAACAAGAGGTCGCAATGGCAGGGTCAGCTAGAATGGCTCACCGTGAAGCCCAGGTCAGGTGGTAGAGTGTGAGAGTGAGCTGACCTCCCTGGAGCCGGGGCTTGCGGGGACAGGTGAAGGCAAACTAATGTACAAGGTCAAGAGGGCAGCTGAGGAGGTGGGCTTAGAGAAGGTAGTTGCTGGCCTTGAGAATTGAGGGATGGAGCAATTTTGTGGAAGATGAGGCCCTGGAGTACCCAAGGCATCAAGCTGTGTGTTGGACAACCTCTAGGGCTAGAGCAATGGCGGTGAACTTATGGCAGGTGTGCTATTTGTGTCATTGAATGCTCTAAACTGATTCACCATCATTAGCCTAGGGCATGAGATAGATTCCCCTTGGAGCTGTAGGTAGACATTTCCATGAACAGACTAGGGACATCAAAGCTGATATGACTAGGTGGCATGGGCTTCTGTAGGGGGAGCCATGGTGAGGGACAGTGACATATATAGGGAGGTTGCTTCTTCCAATCTGGCCTTCCATGCAGGGGACTGTTGCTTTCCTCCCTGTGAGATAGTGATCAGAGTTAGCAGGACAAGGACAAGCCCTGTTCCAAGAGAGCGCGTGGTGTTCCGGGGAATAGCTGCTGACGAGAGGGAATCTGGAACATTCTAGAAGTTTCAGTGCAGTTGGTGAGGAGGCTGAGCCAGAAAAAAAATAGAACTGGGCCAAATGGAGGTGTGTGGACTGACTGTTGACAGAGGTTGGGACCTGGGAGTGGTGGCCTCGGGCTGTGTCTGGAGCAGCTCCAGTTCCAGATGGTGTCGTGAAGCACTGGATCACAGGTGGCTGTTAAAGTGTGTGTGTGCACTTGCCTGTGGTCAGAAAGCACTGCGGGTGAAATAACTCCTCAAAGATGGTGACGTTCTCATTTTTACAGTTCTTTATTTGTGTAGCTGTAAAATGAGGGGTTGGCGTTCATGAATTCCCACTATGGTTGGTGCTTTTCCTGGTTGACTCTCAAGTGATTCCTCCTTCCCGTGTGCAGTGAACTAAGGATCTGGGCAAAATTGCCAGCCAAGAGCTGAAATTGTCATGATGGCCGGTTACTTCAGCAGAGGTTTCAGCAATAGTGTTGCAGATAGGAAAATGTAGTAAAATGTTGAGTACTGGCGAGGTTTTGTGCGATGATTAAAATGCTACCTGAGGATTTATGGCGTGTGCTCAAGGGGCTGTGGCTTCCTCTTCCCCAGCAGGCTTTGTTCACCTGAGTGCTGAGGGCTGCATGTCCCTTGGGCCAGGCATTTGACTGCTGAGGGCAGGGTTCTGAGCCCTGGCTGTCACCACTTACCAGGAAGCCTTTAAAAACATCCATGTCTGGGGCCGGGGAGATAGTTCAGTAGAATAAGTGCTTGCCTGGCAAGCGCAAGGTCCTGAATACAGTCCCCAACACTGTGTGTCTAACCCCAGCTAAACTCATTGGAACAGGTAGAATTAACAGCAAGAAGACTGGGTGTGGTGCACGTGCCTGTAATCCTAGCACTTGGGAGGCTGAAAACAGGAGGATCACTACACATCCAATCTGTGTAGTGAGACCCTGTAGACCCTGTACTAAATACATAAAAAAAATAAAAAATAAATGAATAAAAGTACTTTTTGAGAATTATGATCCTGTTTCACATACCTTCGGGAACTCTCTCTTGTGCTCCGTCTGTACACACACAGCTTACTGCATGACCTGAATTCTTTCCTGGCTACCAGGAAGACTCATTTGTGTACTATCAACAAATTGAAGGCTTCTTTGCATGGGGTGCTGCCCGGCTGCACGGGCTGAGCCTCCACAGATGACAGGAGGTCAAGGAGTCCATCCTGCAGCCCTCAGAAGTTACTGTTAGCTGGGTTCGCCTCATTACAAGGCTGCTTGTCCCCTGATTAGATAATTATCCTTCTATCTGCACGTGTTTATAACTTCCTTTGTATGGAGGCAAGATTCTTTGTGCCAGCACCTTGGCTAAGTGTGGTTGAAGCAACTATTGTGTAGACAGGAATCTCCCAACTGCAGAGTGGGCAGGAGCTCAAATCGAACCTTCAAGAGCCTGGGAGCAGAGGGGCCCAACTCACCCCCAAAATCTCCTGATGGGCAGAGAGACGGGTGTTCTCCCCAGAACTGAAAAACCTTTTACATTTAAAAGAAAAACTTGGTTTTTGCTTTTTAGTATATGTGCTACCGAAGCGAGCACTGGTTCTTGCTTTTTGAGTGAGGAACAGTTTGGATCCATTTCCACCCTCATACATCAGGTTGGCTACAGGGAATCATTAGCCAAAGAATATCATGAGTATCATTCTCAGGCCAGGGACCAGTGACACAGCTGTCATCAGATTTGGGTCTAGAACCATGGTGAGACTGCTCACTAAATTATGACCCACCCACTGTTGACTTGCCAGTGAGGAGATGCAAGGCATGCCCTGCCCTGTGCAGGGAGCTCCACACCCACAGTGAGGGGCCTCCCTCCTGGTCCAGAAAGGTGGGTGTGGAGTCCTTTAATAACATGGCTTCCTTTTAATTGTTTACTTTAATTCTCCCATGAAGACTGACCCAGCAGGAGGGCTTTTAACCAAAACAGTTCATTACCTTCTCTAACCAAAGAATTCTGGAAATATAAGTACATACAGAGCGAGGCCAACCCTGCCTGTCCTGAGGGCCAGGGTGGCAAGGACCCATTGGAAGATGGCTGGCACCGCTCTGCTGTTTTCATCTGGCCTTGTGCCAGCCTAGGACTGTGAGTCCCTGGGCAGAACCCCAGGTACCAACATCTACCCCAGAGGTGGAAGCCAGCAGCTGTGGAGCCCAAGAATCTCCCATGACAAAAGAGGTTCTCTGGGGCAGATGGGATTTTGCAGGGACTGCTCCCTTGGCCCGGGGATGGATCACCCACATGCTGCCAGGGCACGGGAGAGCTTCCCCACCTAACTACAAATTTGTGTCCAGCTACCAGCATCGCTCCTTTCTGCTCACTCCTAAATCGTGGCCTGAGCCCTGCCCCTTGGATTCCTATCTCCTGGCTTGAGGGAAGACGCTGAGTTCTGGGTCTTTCCTGCACGGATCACCCATCTACCTTTTTAAAAAGTATTTTGTCATTGTGTTGTTTTGTTTTATTGAAATGGTCTCATGTAGTTCAGGCAGACCTTAAACTCGCCACGCAGTCTAGGGCAACCTTGAGCTTACTGACACCGCTAGTGCATACACAGACAGATACACAAGTAAGTAAGAAAACAGCAAGTGTGAGTGGGGCTATAGAGAAATCAGAACCTGGTGCATTGCAGTGGGAACATAAAGTGGGCCAGCTACTGTGGAGAAATTTGGCAATTCCTCAAAAGTTAAACATAGAATTACTGTCTGTCCCAGTGTGACTCATACCAGAGTATGTACCCAAAAGAACTAAAATGAGAGACTCATCTTGTACGCCAGTGTTCACAGCAGCATCACTCAGAATAACCAAATGCCCATCAACAGATGCACAGAACAAAATGGTATGTCTACTTGCCTGTTGAATACTACTGAGCCACAAAAGGAAGGAATCTGGATATATGCTAGAATGGTAATGAACCTTAAAGGGAAACTATTCTGAATTAAACCGAAACCAAAGAATACTGCATGATTTCACCCATGGGAAATATCTGGAGTAGGCAAATTCATAGAAAGTTGACTAGAGGTTACCAAGAATTTGGGGTGAGAAGAATGGAATGTTGATGATTAATGGGAGAAGAGTTTCTGCCTGGAGCAATAAAAAATGGGACTAGGTATATAGCTCAGTGGTAAAGTGCTTGCCAGTGTGGTGAGGCTTGCGGTTCTATCCCCAGCCCAGCAAGAGTTTGTTGAGGGCAAACACTGAGGATCAAACCGACAATCTCTGCACTGAGCCTCACCACCACCGTCTTGTTTTTTGAGATAGAGTCTCACTAAGTCACTGAGTTGCCTGGACTGGATTCAAACCTGTGATCCTCCTGTCTCAGTGTCCCACAGTGCTGGGGTCATTGGTCCTGCACCACTGTACCTGGCAAAAACAAAAATAGAATGGAAATTTTACATTGTATATTTTACCACACGTTTTGTAACTAGACAAAGGATTTGGATAAAGATTTCTCCAAAAAAGGCATAAAAATGGCCAATGAGCGCATGCAAAGATTTTCAATGTTATTAATCATAAAGAAAATATAAATCAAAACCACAATGAGAGACAACTTCTCTTCCCCCCTGGGATGGTTTCAGGTTACAATAGGACAACTGGCAGTAAAGTAAGTAGGTGCAGGAGCACTCACTGGAACAGCCACTTGGGAAAGAGTTGACAGGTTCTCAAAAGAGGAATTACTTAAACACAGGTATCACACTTTCCTTAGATCTATAGCCAAGAGAAATGGAAACCTGCATCTACTCAAAAAGGTAAACAACATCCATTAGAGTTTCCCATCATTGCCCAGAAGAGGAACCTGATGGTAGCCGGACAGAGGGCACTGTCTCCATGCCCGGCACATCGCTTGGAGCTCAGGAGGAGGTACTGCATTGCTACAACACTCGAAACATTGTCCCAAAAGGAAGAAGTCAGTTGCGGAAGACCACTACCACATGATTCCATTTATAGGTTCCAGAAAGTACACTAGAGACAGAAATATGCTAGTGGTATGCTTATTTTCTTATTTAAATATTTTTTTAGACAGGGCCTTGCTATGCAGTTTAGGCTGAATTTGAACTACTCACTGTGTAGCCCAGTGGTCTTGAGCTTGCAGCAGTCCTCCTGCCTCAGCCTCCTGAGAGCTGGGATTCCATACCTATGCCACCATACTTACGTACTAGCTGTATACATTAGATGGGTGAATTCTATGTCATGTGAATTTTGTCTCATGAAAGCTATTACCCTTCCCAAGAAACTGAAAGTTAAAAATAATCTTCCTCACATTATTTTCTATAAATAACAAGTAAAATAGAGTTCATGTTATTAGTTTTAAACTTTTTTTAATTTATTTTTTTATGTTATGGCTGGTTCAGCCTTCCCTGGGGGTGGAGCTGGCACAGCATGTGGTGTTGGGGATCGAACCTCGGTCCCTGCCATTGCCTAAGCTTTCCTAAGCAGGTGCTTTAGACTGCTGAGCCATCTCACTGGACCATAGTTTTAAACTTTTAATCATTTAAAAATTCAACTACGTACAATTCTAAAAAGAATAATGTAGAGGCCACATACACATTTCTATCAGCTCCAATAAAATCAGCATTTTGAAGTATCTTTAAAAATATTTCCTAGGGGGAGGAGAGATAGCTCAGTGGAATAAGCACTTGCCTGGCAAGTGCAAGGTCCTGAGTTTAATCCCTGGTTCCGCAAAAAAAATAAAAATATTTCCTATTTTGGGGCTGGGGAGATAGCTCAGTAGAATGAGTGCTTGCCTGGCAAGTGCAATGGCCTGAGTTCAATCCCCAGTTCTGAAAAAAAAAAAGTCCTTTTTTTTTTTTTTTAATGTATTTGGTACAGGGTCTCACTACATAGTTCAGACTCATAATCATCCTCTTGTCTCAGCCTTCCCAGTGCTGGGATTACAGGCGTGTGCAACCATACCCAGATTTGGTGGCTGGCTCAGGGTCAGCTAGTGGCAGGGTCAGCACAGCATGTGGTGCTGGGGATCAAACTCTGGCCCCTGTGTTTGTCTAAGCAGGTTCTTAGTCCGCTGAGCTATCTTACCATCCCCCTAATTTTTTTTTTCTACTATTTTTTATTCTCTTGAAAATTTTTTCCTCAGTTTTACTATTAAAAATTTCAAACATCAGAAAAGCTGGAATATTACACAGCGATTATCCATCTACCCACCTATCATATTTCCCATGGATTTTTTTTTTTCTTTTCTTTTTTGGTACTGGAAATTGAACTCGCAACCCCATGCTTGCTAGGCAGAGCACCGTGCTGCTGAGCTATATTCCTGGCCATCCCATGAACATTTTATTCTGTCCACTTTAATCTACACCTCTTCGTCTACCTCTCCTACTCATTCATAAATGCACCCTATTTCCTTTGCATTCATTTCAAAGACAGCAGTACCTTCTTCTTAAAGATTTACATTTCCTCTTAACTTTCCTATTAAACATCATTAACTAGAAGTTCGTATTTGTTTACAGTTCTCTGTGTGTGTAAATTGAGGTGAAATTTAGGTACAGTGAAATACACAGTTTAAAGTCC
This sequence comes from Capromys pilorides, assembly GCA_004027915.1. Classification (NCBI taxonomy): domain Eukaryota; kingdom Metazoa; phylum Chordata; class Mammalia; order Rodentia; family Capromyidae; genus Capromys; species Capromys pilorides. Next base: position 11,643 of record PVKN010011340.1, on the reverse strand, counting down.
ATTTTCCATGATTTTTGACAAATGTAAATGCATGTATGACCCAAAGCCATTGTTCCAGCATCTTAATTGCTCAGACACAATCAAAATAAATTATTTTTATACATTTTATGTTTTATTTTATTTTTTGGTACCAGGAATTGAACTCAGAGCCTTGCACTTGCCAGGTGGGCACCATGGGGCAGAGCTACATCCCCAGCCAAGGTTTTTGTATTTTAGAGCTGTGTTTTGTAGACCTTTTTTCCCACTTGAATCTCTGAAGGCCCCAAATTCAACTCATCCTGTAAGTTAACCCTAGGTCTTCCTCATCCTCCAAATAAAAGCTGATTTTGTATTGTTAAGATAAAGCGGTGCTTTAATGTACCTTTTGTGATTAACAACATCAAAAACTTTGCTCTTCGGGGCTGAGGAGATAGCTCCATGGCACAAGTACCTGCCTGGCAAGTGCAAGGTCGTGAGTTCGAACTCCAGTCACACAAAAAAACAAAAACAAAAAACTTTGCTCTTCCCAAATCTGTGTTTCCAGAGTAAACAGAGTGTTCAACATGCTGTGGCTTATATGATGAACCAAGGCGTTAACTTTTTTTTTTGCAGTACTGGGGATTGAACTCAGTACCTTGCACTTTCCAGGCAAGCACTTATTCTACTGAGCTATCTTCCCAGCCCCTGAAATTCTGAACTAGTTGCCACATGGGATGTTCAGTGTTGTCATAGATTTTCACTGTGGGGGAAACAGGCAAACCAAGCTTTCTTTTGCACATGGAAAAACCCAAGGAACTAGAAAGTCATCCCTCTGCCCTTGCCTGATGAAACACATCACTATTTGGCAGCAAGAACCAGATTTTAGTTGCTTTTTCAACACGGTCTCTGTGGCAGTCTCTGAATCATAATTTTGATACATTTATAAGAAAAATCCAATCTTTACTAGTAATGACTTCATTTATGTCACAGGCATTCCATCTTTTAAGTATAAATATGTAAAAAGCAGTCATGTAAAAAAAGATCCTTACATGGAAAAAAAGTCCCTCAGAGTTTATTTTAAACCAGGTGACCTTGAAATTTTGAATGTTTTCATAAGGATGCTGACAGCAGGATCTTCTCAAAAGTGAGACCACTCCGTGGCTGAGGCCACTTCACATATTAAGTAAGATGGAAATGAGATCAGGTGGGTTAGAAAAGAATTCACAAGTGTTTCTAAACACATGGCATGACAACTTACCGTTTGCAGGATGAAAATGCTGAACACATGTAAAATGTATCATATAAGCAATCTATGAAATTAAAATTGTGGCATGTGTCCCTGCAGTCCAAAAATCCTTCCTGTTTCACCTCCCCAAACCCTGGCTGGGCCATGGACCTGTCTCCTGGCTCCTGTTGCGCCCAGGGCTTGTCTTTGTGATTTCCTCCAGACCGTCCTGATATTAACCTTTGAGGTTTCCAGAGCAGGCTGGAATTTGAAGGGCAAGGTATTAATTCAGATGTTATGAAACTGTGATAATGCTATTATTTACAGCATTTCTTTGGGTGTGTTTATGCATTGTCACTGTATAAATAAACCCAAGGGGCTGCCCTCGGTGTCCCGGTCCTCCTTGCCTCTCGTGTCCTGTCTGTCTCATCCTATCCAACAGTAGAATTGATGCTGCTCTAATCCCTGGAAGTTTGGAACTAATGAACTGACTGCTGCGCTGCCGCCACGGAGCCTGGTCCCAAGCTATACTGTACTTCACACTCGATTTATTCTCCAGATGGGAGACTGTGCTGCCCCGCCGTGCAGGACCACCTCTTCCACTGGAGTGTAAAAGTGGACGGATGTTGTTTTCTTTGCAGATTTGATCATTCTGAGCTAGAAACTTATGAGGATGATTAGTTATTAGCTTTAATGGGTGCCAATTGAGCCAACTGCACGCATATTTTCTCCTTTAATTTTGGAGTCTGCAGGTCTTGGAGATGGTTGATTTATCTGCTTTCTGACGTCATCCAAGCGTGTCTCCTCTGCAGGTGACAGGAATCTAGTCTCTGAAATCAGAGCATGCCTTGATTCCTGGCCCAGACACAGTTGCATAATATGGTGGTTTATAGATAGGGACAAGTTTATTAGCCCCTGGTCCACTGCGTGAAATATTGATCAGGTGTGGAAATTTGGGGAACATTTTTTTTTTTTTTGATACAAGGAATTGAACTCAGGATCCTGTGCTTGCTGGGTAGGTGCTGTGCTGCTAAACTCTATCCTCAGCCAGGAATATAATTTTTAAAATCATTCTGCAAAGATTCCAAGCTGTGCTTACCATCTCTGCGACCTCTGGAAAGGCTGGGGTCAAACCTGATGCAGAACGAACATGGCAGTTTGTCTCCTCGAAGCTCTCCTGGAACTATTGATAAAGAGCTTAATTCCATTATTCAGTCTTTTTCAGTTTGTCAGGTCTCAGGGGGACAAATTCATTCCACAGTGAGGGCGCTTTGACAAGGCTGTCCTATAGTGAGACATTTGTAATAAAGTCCCCTTGGGGACTCATCAGGAACACCCCACCTTGCTTCCAGGAGGCAAGATCCCCAAAAGTCCTTTCTCTGGTGACTTCTTTACTTCCATTTCCTTTTCCTTCTGACCTAAGAATATCACTCCCCAACCCCAGCAGGTCACTCTGAGGGTCCCCTGAGAGATGGTGTCTTCTAGGCACCTCCAGAGGGATGGGTCAGAGAAAGAGACAAGGAAAACAGGATGGGTGGAGAGATGGAGATGACCGAGTGAGCAGGACCGGCGCATGGGAGAGGCAGAAGGAGGGAGGGACAGAATTTCTTTGTTTTCACTACTGGGTGCACTGTGACTTCCTTACTGAACAACCAGCCCTAAACTGAATGGTTCTTAGAGACTGCCTTCATTCAGCTTAGCCTGACAGATGGCACAGATGTGTTTGCTAGCACAGCAACATATTTTACCATTAAAACACCAAAAAGAAAGCACCCACATGCCTGTCAGTTTGGTGTAAATTCGTGAAGTTGTTGGATGTTTCGGGACACAGACCAGAGGGACGAATATTTGGCTCATGTAAATCACAACAAGCAATAGCCTGCTGATAAGGGTGTCATATGGCAATACACCTCCAAAGCCATTGCCTCTTTTTGGAAAGGTACAGAGGGATGAAGTGGAAAGAGCTTGGCTTTAATTCTGAGCCCAAATAAAGAAGCCCAATAAAATGCTGAGCATTCACTGCTCATTATAACATGAAAAGTACTAATCAGATTACGCCCAAAATTGGAGTGAGGGACTTCATTTGCAGCCAACTTTGCAAGAGCTGAATTTTCCTAAGTGAACTGGAATGTGCCGAAACCATGGCAATCAGACTTGAGATAAAATTCACCAACAGGTTTAGAACACAAGCTCTGAACAAACAGTCCCATTCACATCCAAGGGAAGCTGCAAAACAACTCCTTGGTCAGATTAAAAGGGGAGATGATGACTCCAGAAAGTCCAGCTTTAGGAGTTGTCGCAGCCTCCCCGGCCTGTTGAGTTCCCTTCTAGTTTCTACTTATTCCATCTTAATAGACCTTCTGCAAGGCTGACATGATTACTTGATCTGTCTATCTATCTATCTATCTATCTATCTATCTATCTATCATCTATCATCTTTCTTTCCTTTCTTTTTGTGGTTCTGGAAATTAAACCCCACAGCCTTCACATGGAGCTACGTTCCTTGTTTTTTATTTATTTACTCGTTTATTTAGGCTCTTACTAAATCACTTAATTGGCAGGATGAGCTCAAATTTTTGATCCTCCTGTCTCAGCCTCTCAAGAGTGCTGGGATTACAGGCTTGCGCCATCCCGCCCAGTGAAGGCTGACTTGCTTGTGGGAGAGAGCCTGGGGGTTAGAATGTTAGTGGAAGTGGAGAGCTCCAGGGTTGGTAGCTGTGTCTGGGTCTTCCAGGTCTTGGATCCAGAGGCCAACGCCATGAGAGAGCGTTTTCTCCTTCCTATCTGGTGGTGTGAAGAATGTTGGCCCTGCACATGAGTAAAGGAACTTTCTAACTGTGGAACAGCCGAAGGCGTGATGTAGATGCACATTGTTGGCCTTCACACTCCTATCTTTCGCTAGTGTGAGCTCCTTTTGCTTTTATCTAAGCCTGGCCTGATTACTGGTGGCTGAAGCGCTGTAAATCAGGATTCCACAGAGCTGTCCTATGCTGGTCTCAGGTAATGTTTCCATTCAAGCTGACAACTCTAAGCTACCGTTTCCTCACACCACTTAACTCAGACCACATTTGGGAGTAGGTCAGAGACCTACATCTGTCTGGTTTAAATCTCTCATCCTGGCCTGTTTCATATGTTAGACTTAGACGCCATATTGGCTTATGTAATCCTTTCTTGCCCCTTCTTTGGTGTGCTATTTTTCTAGATAATCATTGCTATTCAAATGGCTGTATAGTGTTAAAACTTAAAAGCAGTGAGTAGCTTTAAAGTTTTATTAGGGCCATAAAAACCTTCTGAAATGAAGCTACTTTTGATAAGCATTTGTTCTGACAATGTGAATGTGTTGAGGGCTGTTGGTAAGGGGAAGGAATTTGGTTTTGAAACTGACATTGGCAGGAAGTGGTGGCCTCAGGGGCTTTCCTCTTTCTGACACCAGTCCCCACCCCTCAGTGCATCCTTCTGTCCCCCACTCCACCTTCTCTGTCCCCAGCCCAGTCCTAATAAAGATCATATTTGAACTCATATAGTTTTTCTTGAGATAATTTAAATGGAGAAGCAGAATTTCAACCTTGCTGATTTTCTTAACTGTTGAGCAAAGTCTGTCAAATCAAAGAGGAAAAACATATTTGTCGAGCATTTCATGAAGGGATTCCTCAGCGCTATTACTGCCTTCCACCTGAATAAGTGGGACAATTTCTTGTAATGTGGAGTGTCACCTTCCTGCAAGTGCCTTATTAATTAAATGTCAAGATGCAACTCACTTGCAAAATAAAATAAAACAAAGGAGTAAAAATAGCATGATACATGGGGAAAAGGAAAAACAAATCCTTATTTTTTTCTCTGAATGTGAATTGGTTGACAGATGAAACTGCCATAATCCAGATGTTGCCCTGGGTCTTCTTTTTTTTAGGTACCAGAGATTGAACTTGGGACCTTGTGCTTGCCAGGCAGGCACTTTAAGCTATCTCCCTGGCCCCTGCTGTGGGTCTTCTATTTATTAAAGGAGGACATTTTGGTTAAAGAACTTAAAACCATGTTTACCCTTAATTAATGCCCAATCAAAAAAACAACTGCCTATTACACCTTCTCATTTAGAAAGGGGTGGTAATGAGCAAAGTGACACTACAATTAGAACAACGTGGGCTGTGTCATGGTGGATCCCAGTCATGAGAAGGCCACCTGTGTAGAGTCTAGAAACCAGTGCCTTACCCGTCAGATTGGTCAACTTTTTTCCAATGTCACTTATATGGTACACAGGAAATTTGGAGATCTAATAATGGTGTCAAGACTCTGGATTACAAATAGTTTCACAGACCATTTACTTGTGTTTCTCTTAATGTCAGACTAAACTTAAGAGTCCATTTTTATTGACACTTACAGAATGAAGCTCGATTGACAATAGTAAAAGCCCTTGAAGACTTTGACCTGGGTCCAGCTGAAAAGTGTGTGCGGGTCAGCTCGGTGGCCAGCGGCCTGGCCGAGGAAGACTTGGCCACCATCCTGCAGTCCCAGGTCCTCCCTTCCAGCCTGATGCTCCCCAAGGTCGAAAGTCCTGAAGAAATCCAGTGGGTGAGTAGGAACCCTTTGCTTGGGGACCTGGATCAGTGCCCAGGTATAGTAGCAGAGAAGACTGGCTATACTTGGGTTTTTATCTTGTTTGGTTTGTTTTTTCTAGCAGTGGGCATTGAAACCATGGCCTTCTTAGTGAGCCACATACATGCTCAATCTTTTGGCTTAAGGTCTTGCTAAGTTGCCCAAAAGGGTCTTGAGCTTGTGATCCTCCTGCCTCAGCCTTGTAGAGTGCCAGGATTACAGGCTGCAGCGCCATACCCTTGGCTGCCCTAGCTGAGTTGCACTGAAGTCATTGCACACTGCCAAAGACATAAGTTGTGTATGAAAAAATGAGCCCAAAGCAGGGGAGGAAAAGGTCACTCCTTGGGGCAGCTGGATGAATACACAGGAAGCTTTTAACTAGTGGTCTTAATTAGCACAGATATTATTTCCTGAACAGTTCACTAGTATGTCCTTTTTAAATTGATGACAGGTGTGTTTGAGTTTCAGGACAGACTTTTCAGCCAATAAAAGCCTGAAATATAAAGTGGCTGGCACATCAAATTACTTAAGAAAACTTTTGAAATAGGCCCAATTATACTATCATTGTTTTAATTGTGAAATGGCATGGGAGGAGGAGCTAGATTTTATTTGGGGGGTGCTGTTACTCTGCAGATCTGTTGAATAAAATACCACTTCATTGTGCTAGTTGTGGGAGGAGGCTATGAGACTGGAGAGGTGGATGTGTTTGTTGTCAGGGCAAGTGGGCAGTGGGGATTCGAAGTGTTATCTCCGAGAGCTTGGATGGCAGCGCACACCTGTAATCCCAGCACTTGGGAGGCTGAGGCAGGAGGATCACCATGAGTTCAAAGGCCGCATCGGTTACATGACATGTTCAAGGCCAGCCTGAACTGCATAGCAAGACCCTGTCTCAAAAAAAAAAAACCAAAAACCAAAGAGTATCATCTTGGAAGGCCTGGATGTGGCCACAGCAACCCACTGGGTGGTTATAATACTGACTGATGAAGTTGCTCACTGGCTTACTACACCTAAATAGGTTGGCTGTATCCTGTGTGACACAGAGGCGGCCTGCCACGTGGGGCTACTGTGGCCATGTGGGGCTACCGTGGCCCATGAGAACTGAATGTGCGCCATCTGTAAAGTGCACACTGGATTTTGAAGACTTGGAGGAAGAACATGCATGTGAATCAGCTCCATAATTTTTATACTGATTGCACACTGAAGTAATATTTAGATCTATTGGGTGGAATATAAGATATTATGAAAAATTCACTTCACCTGAATCTCTGTACTCTTTGACTACACATAGCTACTAGCAAATTTAAAATTAGAAGCTGGAAAAATAAATAAACAAACAAATAAATAAATAAGAAGCCAAGCCCACTGGCACATGCCTGTAATCCCAGAGCCCAGGAGATTGAAGCAGGACAGTAGCTGTGAGTTCGAGGCCAGCCTGGATTATATAGCAAGATTTTGTCTCCAAAACAAAACAAGAAGGTCATAAAAGAAAAAAAGAAAAAGAAACTCTTAAATCATACTTATAAATGCCCTTATGTCTCTGTTAGGCGATTCTGCGTCAGACTCTTCTTGAGGATCGGCGCGAAGCTGGGGGTTCTCTCCGAGGTCTCCCTGAGAGCTGGGAGACTCGGGTCCGTGTGTTAACATCTCCAGGGCTCCGACTCCACTGGATGCGTCTTGCATTGATGGCAGTGGACGCAAGTTACTGTCCCCTTAGGTTTCTTCCTTAGTGCCTGTGTATCCCGGCATATAGGGGACACCTAGCCCAGCCTCTGGCTCCACCCTCCCCGACGCCCCGGAACACACTCAAATTGAAACGACTTCTAGTTCACAGAAAGTGTTCGGGACTGTTTATTTTTTCCTTCTCCGTTTGTATTTATGTGAAGCATAAAACCCGGAGCCTGATGCACCACTGAAAGATGGGCTTACTTGTTTCCTTTTGTGTGAGAATCTCTTGCTCGCCTTTTGTCGCTAGTGTGGGTTCTTGTTTGACTGGCACGGCTTATTGGACTATAACAAGCGTAACTCTGCCTCTTTTGTCGCGGGACAATTCTCCCACAAATCCCGAACAGTGTGCATTCTTCCAACACACTATTGGGTGTGCACTGGAATTGAAAGAATTGCTGAGCCCTGCTCCTTCATCTCCTCCCCAATCTCTTTGTAATTTCCCCCCCTTGTCCTCCTCCCCCACCCCGTCCCCTCTACCTCGCTGAAATGAACACTTTACCAGGCCGGAAACATTTAATCGTCTCCTTTTGAAAAAAATTAATTGAAACTTCTCCACTAGTTACCTTTTGTGTTAGTACTTAATGCAATTTTTTAAGAAAGAGCGGGAGGGGGGAGGAAGAGGAGGAGCTGGCATATTTAATTTTTAAATGCCTCTATTGGTTTAAAAACAAAGGACATTCCAGGTTTTACTCACCAAGAACAGGGAGAATCTTTGAAAGGATTTGCCTAGTTGTAAACTTTATAATTTTTGTAGTTAGGGGAATCACCACAAAGAACGGGGCAAGTAGCTTTTGCAAGTTTTCTCTTTTTTAAAAGAAACAAGAAAATCTACATAGTCAACACCAAAACCGCTAATATTTCACCACTCGTTTTCTCGCATAATTGTGACATAAATTATGTCCTAAATCCCTCTGCGTCGAATACCACTCGTTTTGTCGCCTGACACTGCGGCTTTCTCTCGGTCCTGGTGATTTTGGTCTTTGGTCGAGTTGTTCCTTGCCTTGAAAGTTACTAAGAAGGTGATGCTGTCTGAGGAGGGGAGGGCAGGGAGCGATGAGAATCCTTCTTCATTACTGAAAGCTGCGATTTATTTTAGCCTAATTGTAAAGTTACCGCAAATTGCTCAAAAGCTTTTTAAAGATCCCAGTGATTAGATTTTTTTTAAGGGGGGGGGTTGTGCAGACGAGGAGGGGCAGCTAAAAGGGGAAATAACACCTCTAATCCCGCTTCTGCTAAATAGGCTGCCAGCTTTTAAAATGAGTTTCCTTTCTATTAGTCAGAATATTATGCTAAGCCTTAAGCATTAGTTTTTTTATGTTGCCATAGCAGCCTTATTCCTGCAGGGTGGTGACCTGTGATGATTACAGTACAAAGCTTATAGGGTCTTGAAACCCCCTTTGAAGATGAAAAGTCTTTGATGGTTTATATTTATGCAAATCTCTTAGATATGATTTACCCAACTGAGACTGAATGGAGAGATGATTAAAATTCTCTTTTCCTTTGATATCCATTAATGGCTGAATATTTCTTAAATTTAAAATGGATATATATATATCTCTGTATACATAGATAGATATATATATATGTATGTTTTCATCTTTATTTACAAAAATATCTTTATCATACCTGTGTTTCTTTTTTTATCTCTCCACATCTTATTAGATCTAGATAGACATAATAGATTTACAATTTAGATTGTGGGATTTTTTTTCCCCCTTGTGGAGGGGGTGGTGGTGAGGGGAATCTGAGCAAGAGCTTTTGTATGTTTCCAGATGATAGATTTTGGAATTTGGGCTACCCCACTGACAGGCAGAGCTAGCTGTGAACTGGTCTCATGGAAAAAATTGGTGAGCTTTGGTCTTCAAAGAATTAAACTTCCTTTTTAAGGTCTTCCTAGGTAAGCTAAAAAATTATGGAGAAAAACCGTCCGAACAAAGGGTAGTAGTGCCACAGTGAATAATATGGGCTCCACGCAGAAAGCTGCTGGACAGTCCTACGGATGTCAGTGCTGGGCAGGAAACAAAACCAGAGCGGCAGGTAGAGCAAGACCGCATTGTTTCAAGGGCCTACATTTGCATTTAATGCAGAGAGGGCCCGGGGTCTCCAGTAAATATGTTCTTGTGGCAAGCAGTTAAACCAGGAATCTCTCCTTCCAGTCTGACTCCTAGGCCTCAAATTGCTCCTTAGGTGAAAAACAAAAAAAAGTAGATGTTTGGGGATTTACTATTTAGTTTGGTGGGAACTTCATTCCCTTTTTTTTTGTTTTCTTTTTAAAAATTCTTTTGTGTGGATAAAGGCAACTGGGATATTACTTCCTCAGGTCAAAGACTCAAATAGTCTGCTACTCCTATGCCTACATTTCCAGGATTGTACGTACCTTTTTCTTTCTTTCTTTCTTTCTTTCTTTTTCTTGCCACTAACCACCTATGACACGTTTGATTTTAGTTTGCAGGCAAATTTTCATTCCACTTAAAAGGCCGAAAACTCGAACAACCAATGAATTTAATCCCTTTTGTGGAAACTGCAATGGGTTTGCTCAATTTTAAGGTAAGAAAATCATAATATTGGGTACATAAATTAGTACTTTATTTAGCACCAAAAGAAAATCTTTGCTTGCAATTTTAACATCTATTTAAAGTGTTTTTTAAAGACATATTTATTAGCAAGGTCAGCCTTGAGCATCATTTGTTTTCTATGATCATCCAAAAACCAGGTTGTCAGCATCTTAGGAAACAAAGAAATTGGTTAAGTAGAAAGGAAAAGCCTCCTGGCCCTAAATATTGAGATAAAACGTTTACATATCCCTAATAATAACTTTAATTAAATAACAACTGTGTAAATATATGCTTTGAATGGTTACATTTATAGATTAAATGCACATGGAAAATATATTTGTTACTCTTATGAGTTAACTTTGAATTGTTCTTTTGCTATCAGTAGCTTTTTCATGGAGAAATTTTCTGACCTCTTTGCAGTGTCATCGTTTTCCAGCCTCCGTAGCCGCTAAGATTATTGTTTCTAAATTCATGTACACAAGTAATTGATAGTCTACTATTCCCCTTGGACACATTAGAACTAAAAATATTTTTAAATCTACATACAGGAGAACTGGAGAACCAAATGCTGTCCACCATTGTATGGGGCCCGAAGCCACCTGGCCTGGCCAGACCCTTCACTGGCCTGATTTTCCCCCTTTATCTGTGGGCATTTCTATATTTTTTTTTCCAAATATGCCTCTCACTCCCCCTGGCCTGCGATAGCAGCCTAGCATCCTTGAGCCCCTCCACAGACTTTCAAGCCCTCTTTTTTTTTTTCCTCTTTTCCCCCCAAGAGGGCAGGAAAAAGAACTCACTAAAACAAAGGAAAAGGATAGTTGACCTGAGCTCTAGAGAGAATCTGTGAGCAAATGCAGGAGAGGAAGCTGAGATCTGTGGGACTGTGCAGGAGGGGCTGGGTGCAAATGTTTGGGGCAGTTTCAAGCCTGGCCTCGTGATCAGCTCGTTCACACAAAAAACCACAAATTCCTCCAGCCCACCCTAAAACCCTCAGAACAGAACCGACAGACAACACATCCTTTTGAAGCAACCAGATTTGTACAGTGATTTACTTTTAAGCACCGTTGCACCATTGTATTTCATACTGTACTTAGGGGCCCTTGCAATGCCTGAAATTAATCAACAGTGTCCACACTGGTTTCTCAATTCTTTTCCACCCATATGTTTATTAGCAGCTTATATTACCACCTTTCAAGTTTCCTAGTTTTGTCTATGGCAGATGTTATTAATCTTCACTTTCATTCAGAGATGTCAAAGTTGCTTTATTCACCCATCATGGAGTACTTGTTGCATTTTTATTTTTCCTTCTGAAGTTGTAGATTTTATATCAGATTATTGAAGAATACAGAGACCATTTCCTCAATCCTAATGCAAATAATCAAATTAGTTTGATTTTAAAATTCTTTCCTTCTTACCTGTTGTTTTGTGTTTGTTATTTAAGAACCTCTTAAAGTAAAAGCAAATCTGGAAAAATAAGTAAATAACTTATAGTGCAATCAAAATGAATTAACTTGAAATATCTCTAGAAGTTGGGTGATTTGAATGTTATAATTGTATTACCTCATAGCAATAGCTGTTACTATAAGCCAC
>PVKN010011339.1:0-21976 GCA_004027915.1 Capromys pilorides | reverse complement strand
ACTTTCTGTGGGGTATTTTTGGGGTAAAGTTTCTTGGTATTTGGGTTTGCCAAATGGACGGTTGGCAGGGGTAGGGTGGTGGACAGAGTAGTGGCTGAGCTGGGGATGTGTGTGACAAGATACTGCTATTGAGTTTGCTGCGTTTGTCCAATGCAGATTCACTTACTCACTGACAGAGACACCAAGCCTGATCTGGAAACAATAAAACATCTTGGGCTTGAAGGTCAGTTTGGGTAATTTTGTCATTAGACTCAAAGTGGGAAAAGACCCCACTTTTCTTTAGCTTGATGAGCATATTTAAACTGGCTATTTAACATTCTTCTCCAATAGTTCGGGGCTTGGGCTTCCTTATTTTTCTCCAATAGTTCCTATTTATTTGCTTTGTTCCCTAAGACCAGGGAAGATTCTCTCACACCTTTCTATACTTTGTATATACCACTTGCAAAGACTCAGGAAAGAAAGAGTGGATCATCACTTCTAAAATAAGGCAGTTGAACTATAGCTTAAAATAAAATTTCTCTGGACGAGTGCCCTCCTTTCCCAGACATACAATCTGAGGCTGCCAGCTGAAGCTGCCATTCAAAGAAACAATAAATACCTGGGTTCAATCCCCAGGCCTGCTGTGCCAGACCCATCCCCGGGGTACACTGAGACAGCAATTGAGACTGGGTGTGGTGGTGCACGCCTGTAATCCCGGTTCTTAGGATTACGCTGCCTGCTGAAAACAGGCAGATCACTATGAGTCTGATCTAGTAGTGAGACCCTGACCACCCCACGGTCCCTTCCCTAAAATACAAAAAAAAAAAAAAAGAAAAAAAAGAAAGAAAGAAAGAAAAAGAAACAGTAAATACCCCCAATATGTAGCACAGCAGCAACCTCCGAGGGAAGAAGAATCTGACATAGATTTTCCAATGAGTATTTGAAATGTCTGAATTTCAGCAATAACAAAAATTATGAAATAAAAAAAGAAATAAAAAAATATGGCCTGATTATTGGGAAAAAAATCAAAATGAATATGAACTGTCCAGAAGAAAGTCCAGATACCAAATCATTGGACAAAAATGCTAAGTCATTTAATTAAATATGCTCACAAAGCTAAAGGAATCCACGGACAAAGAAGCCACTAAGCCAGCCAAAGCGGCACAGTGGCTTCCCCATCAGTGGGGATGCATCTTTATCCCCTAAAACCTGCTGCCAACCTCCCTGCAGCTGTGACTCAGCCTTCCTCAGGCTCCTCTCAATGGCTAAAAACCGTGAATGCCAGTCATTTTGTTGAGCAAGTGTGTTCACGTTCCTAAAAGTCCAGACTTTTCAAAGCCGGGGATCGCAGTAAGTCACGCTAATCTCCGGGTCCTATGTGTTGAATGAGAATTGCTGTGCATGAGACTTTGCCATTACGAAAAAAGGCAATCCGTGGGTTGCAGCTGAACCTTAACCAGGCTAAGATAATTCCTGTGTGCCTCAAAATTAAGCTAAGCAAGAACAAAGGATGAAACCATCTAAGACATCCTTCCAGGCAGAAACTCAGGGAAATTCCACCACCTTGAAGCTTTCCCCTGAACAATTAAGAAGGATGAAGATTCTAATACGGTGCGCGGCATTAAAGAACCAGTCATCTCACAGCCACTGAGCGCTGACATGCGTCTGCCGTGGCACCCCGGGGCACGGCAGAGATGAACACACACAGCTCAGCCCTTGGCCACGCTGGGAAATCTGTGCTCGTGCGTCCTGTGATGAAGGGAGGTCAGATGTGTCACTCTCATTTCCTAGGACCATTGTGAAACGGGTTTGCGACAGGGACTACACTGCGCTTCGTTATTTCCCAAATTTTCAAGCAATCACCATTGGAGGGCAACAGTGATAGCAATTCTGGTAAGAACTATTGAGTCAGGGAGGTGGAACGCACCGTCATTATCAGCTGAGCACCTACCCGGTGACTACCCTTTCCCTGCATACTCTGTGAAAGGTGTATGCTCTAAAGTTCTCCTTTCTTCAGAATTAGATTATATTGCAAGATAAAATAGCAAGGCGCAGAGGGATTGTTCCTCACGAAAGGTCCAAGCAAGTGGGTAGAGGAGATGCCTCCAAGGAAAGCCAGCCCCGTCTGCAGGGCTGGGTGCTCCCAGTGAGCCGCCAACAAGAAGTAGCCTCTGGGAGTCCACACAAAGCTTCCTGGTATCCTCCGCTGGCTGTGACCCACCTGCCGTGGTCATGAGCATGCGCACTGCAGCCACCACCAGGTAGAGAAAGCGAAGCGATGCTACTGGGCCGCTTTCGCAAAGTCGATCTTAAAGCACGCTCTCCTGTTACTGGAAAGTGAACGCGTTTTCCCAAGGAGAGCTGCCATTAGGCGAGAATGTGGCGGATGCAAGCTGCGAAAGAATGGTGGGCCTTCTGGCAAACACAGATGTTCGCGTTGGAAGATAGTGAGTATCATTACAAGTGTGTGGAAGAGCGGGGCCTAGCATGTGGACTACGCATCTGAAGCCTGCTTTGTATTCTTTTGGGTACACAGACAGTCAACAGAGGCCCCGAAGGCAGCTTGTGGGAGAAATATTTTGAATTTAGATGCATTTCCTTTCTTGGAAATTCAGTAGCCTCTGAAGTACTCATAGGGCTTTCCAAGGGTCCTTCCTGTTGGTGAGAGAAAGAGCAAAGTCCCCAGGCACCATGAGCTCCAAAGCTCTGAGGAAAGGGACTCAGTTTTACTATGGCTGCCAGATCCAGTAAAAGGGAATGTTGCCTGGTACAGATGCTCGCCCGTGACACCCACTCTCGTGAGCCGAGGCCACGGTTATTCAGAATAAAGGGGAACGCAGAGAGCGTGGCTTGATGGCTATGGTTCTGACTCTGGGCTCTCCTTTCAAGGAGATGTGGACCTGCCCAAAGTTCCCCGAGCTAAGACTTCCCCACTGTCCTGTTCCCTTGCTTCCTGTGTTTTGCTTTCTTTTTCAAAGGCTTCTTTTTTTCTCGGTCTTCCGCATAGCATGTGCTTTGAGAACCAGAGTGATGGAGGAGATCTTTACATCCCCTGAGAAACGAGTGGACGCCGCAGGGGCAGTGCCCAGCCCCGACCAAGGCCCGATGCTCTGTGACCAGGGACTGCCAGCTGGGGCCTGGCCTGGGCCTCTGAGGCCAATTACTCAAACTGAGGTTTGGACCCTCATCCCAAAACTGACTTACGAACCCTTTAAAATTTCTCAAACTCGGTTTCCTCAGTGTTAACTTAGGGATTTTAAGATACGCCTTGTAGTTTGGTTTTGGCAATTGAATCAGACAGGCCACACCAAGCGCCTCACGGTGTTGTGTCTGGGAGGTGAGCATGTGCCACCCACGTCCCTTAGCTCTGCTCCCTGAGTCAGGTTCCTTCCCACCACGCCCCACGCTGTCCTTGGGGTGCACAGTGAAGACCCGGAGAGGGCAGCCGGCGTGGCGTGCTACAGGCCGCTCCTCCTCTTCTCATCTCACCTCGCCTCATTCTTTCATTGTGTCCAGCTGCACAGCTACGGGCAAAGCAGTGTCAGGCAGCAGCGGTTTACAGGGAACCCACCCCAGTCTCAGGGGCGCTGTGCTCAACTCCACAAGGCCGCTCTGACCTGTGGACCTTGAGGAAGCGCAGACACACTGGGTAAGAGTTAATGCCCATGCATACCATAGCAATGGCAGTGCCCCTCGTCAGAGCTCCACCTTGGGAGCAACCTACATGTCCAGCAACAGGCAAATGGAAAAGAAAATGTGTGGTCCACACACTGTGGAGTACTCCTCTGTCATGAAGAAGGACAAGCGAGTTATTTGGAAATAAACTGATGGACCTCGAGACTGTGACACTGACTGACGTAATTAGAGACAGAAGTCTAGATTTCATGTGGGTTCTCTTATCCAAGAAACTCAAAGTGCAGTATAAAGAGAAAAAGAAAAGACGATAGATAAAAGATAACGACTCAACTAATGACAACACAATTCTCATGCTTGGAAAACATAATAACTCTTTAATGTCATCAGATGTGTGTGCAGAATTCGACTGGCTAACGCTTGCCTTTCTTTCATTTTTTCCCCCTCTTTTCTTGGCTCGGATCAAGGTCTAAATAGGATCAGAGTCTTGCTGAATGTGTCCCAAGCTTCTGTCTCACACTTTGTCTTGGGAAGTGCTTTTCCAGTGATTTGTGGTAGTAGATTCATATTTGTTAAATTTCAAACAAAAATGTTTAAAAATGCAGTAAGTACCAAATTCTATCCTTCTGGGCTTTCCAGGCCAAACCATATGCCCAGGAATTAGGAGAGCTGCTTGCCTTATGATCCCACTGTCCTGCACTGTGCTGTGGACTTTGTATGGGCAAGTGCTATCTCTCACCTCTCCCTTTATCTTGTTCAGTTTCTTGGTACTTTGTAGATGATAAGCATGGGCAGAAAATAGAGTACATTTTAAACATAATTTTTAAAGTTGCCTATTGCTCCAAAATTATGCCCAAATTGAATCTCATAAAACCTGATGCCCTCCCTGCCCCAGTGTTTTTGTGGTCAGGAGTGGGCACCAGTTCAGGGACCTCTCAGGTTGCTGTCCCTTCTGAGATGGCAGTGACTGTGCCAGAGAGGGCCGATCAGAGTGCTCTGCCTTCCTCACCCACTCCTGCTCCATTGCTGCAGGAATCTGTCCCTGGTGGTTGCTAGGCTGCAGCCCTTCTTCTTGCTGGCCTTTGCCTAGTGTCCTTGTCCCTCCCAGAGCTATGGCCACCTGGTTCTGAGCCAAGAATGTGCCTGAGTCTGGACTCTAGCAGAGCTGTGCTTACGCTGCTGTCTGTGGGTGCTTCAGCACTCCTGTGGCTTTCGCTTGCCAGAAGTGTTTCCCAGGGTCCTGTCCTGACCCATGGGCAGGAGCTCATGTGGGGGCATGGCTAGCAGGAAGAGGACCTTGGGTGCCATGGCAGAAGCAGACAAGCATTGTGCCTGAGTCTGTCCCCACTTGGTCAGGTGTGGCTTATGGGAGTCTAGATCTACCTCTACTCTTGAGGCACAGGTCAGAGGGGGCCCTGAGTGAGGCTGGATGAGCCCCCTCAGCCACACAACCCTTTTCTTGATGTCTGAAAGTTTCTGCACATACTCTTCATCCTACATTGGAAACCTTCGGCAAGTACATGAAGGTGGTGCTTTAAACATAGTTCCTCTTATTTTACGCACCCTTCAATATCAACTGGGTTGGCCATTTATCTTTGCCGAGCCTATGGGTTCCTTGCTTTAGGCGACTTCTGTTACTTAACAGAGCCAGGAATGGTTTCTAAAGAGACAGATCCTATAAGATTTTCAGGCCACAGTCTGTCCACTTGTTTCCCTTTTCATGAAAGGCATTATTTTTTGAAGCTTCAAAAAAGTAGTTTCACAAGCAGTCTAGCCTTGTGGCTATGAGCTGGGATTCCAGAGGAGGCCCACAAAGGCCAGTGTCCTGCACCAGCTGGGCAGCTCTGCAGCCTCCAGGGCAGCAGTGACCCCTCCGTGCCTCAGTTTCCTCTCACTGAGCAGACAAAGGACCAGAGCTTGCTTTGCTGGGAAGCTGAGAGCATTAAATGCCTTGATATCTGAAGCATGCTTAGAAGGATTTATGTCTTTTAGTAACCACTTCATAAGTGTTTGTTGAATAAAATAAATGGTTTTGGAGAGAGGATTTAGCATTTTCTTGGCAGATGTGCCTGGCATACTTAATATTATTTCAGTCATTCTTATGCGCCTTAACTAATTCTAGTATCCTCAGGAGTAACCACTTAGAATAAATAATTTGTCCTTCCTTTGTGTCTCCGGCAGCACTAAACTCTGGTCCCTGCAGGCTCGGGGACAGTGTCTCGCTGCACCCTTTACAGCCTGGGCTCCTTATTTTGCCTGGCACATGGAAGGTGTGCAATGAGCAGCTGTTTAATGAATTTCACATCATTTGCGTGGGGCAATTTGCAAAGAAAAAAGGAAGGATATCTTGTCCTTTAAGTAGAATTTGTTTGGGCCACATTGCCTGCAGTTTAGGGAAGCCAGGTATCTTGTTCCATTCTATCACCCAGCCAATTAATCAGCCCATGAATGAATCCCCAGACAGAACCTTCATTTTGTCTACTTATTAACTTTCATTATGTGCAGTAGCTAAAGTGTAATTGTGAACAGGATGGATTATGCCGTAAACTTTTTTCCTATTACACCATTCCTTCACAAATCCCCTTATTAAAGTGTACCGTGGGTGATATATTATGTAAAGGAGGTTTAAAACATAAGGTGACAATGACCTTCCCTTTAATTAACTATGATGGAAACAAAGGTGAGCACAATGATGATGAAGCAGGGCTGAGGACCATAAATCACCCTCCTCGCCAGGAGACAGGACGCAGCTACAAAAATAACCTTGCAATTCACAGGTTAAGTGAGTGCCGCAATGCGCCGCCTCCACCATTATTTATTTACGTCCAGCCCTGCAATGTCTCAGGCACCACAGCCCTGCCAGGGAGGGCCAGCTGCTGCCCGTGGAGATCGGCTTTCGGAGCTCACCCAAGGTCCTTCGTTTAAAGACCTCAACACCATCCAGTTGAGTATAGTAATAAAGTACCTTTTAAAATAATAAGGCACTGTGGTTTATTATTGCTGCAATTGGGAAATAATTTACGTACACACATCTTAGGTAAAAATACACGGACACGGCATTCTATGGTCAGTGGATTTTGGCAGCCACGTCCTTTCCAGTAACCATTGCCCCAACCCGGCTGGCGACAGTTTGTCCGTCCAGAACGTCCCTGCGCCACACTTCTGATTCTTGCCCTCACAGATTAGCTTTGTGTCTTCATTGATTCATGTAAATTGAGTCACGCAGTATGCAGTTTGGTAAAGGTGGGTGAAAGCCGTGTGTTTCTTTATGTGTGGGTAACACGTTTAGCAGTGGCCTGTTGGGGTTCCAAACCCTGGCCCTCCTGCTTGCTCTGAGCTCCTCACGAGTCACCCAGTGATGAGACCCAGCAGCCTTTGAGAACAGCAGTGTGGCCGTGGGCGTCTTCTGCAAATCTCCGGTCCAGTCTGTCCGGAGAATCTGTCCCCTGCACAGCTTCTGCCTCTGCCGCACCCTTGCTTCTGGTCTTCCCTCCCCCACTGTCCCCAGCCACCTCTGTGGCTCCTCATGCACAGAGCGGGCTCAGATGGCAGATTTGCCCCTGGAGATGGGTGGGAATGGCCCTCTGAGAAAGGCCTATAGTTCATCAGTCTGAAAACCAAGGAGGAAGAAAGAAGGGGCTTACTCCAGACTCTACCCAGCAAGCCCTATTCCTGAGGGCACTTTCACCCAATGAGAAACGCCTTGCCCATTTCCAAGGCATGCTAATGTGTTAAGGGAATGATGGGAAAATTTCTCTCAGCAAAACTGGAAGCTTCCACATCCTGCCACAGTAGTGAGGTTGCCCGTTGCCTCTTTCTTATCCCTGGGGAGACCCTGCAGCCTGTCTACTGGAAGTGCGTCCCATCTTGTCTTCCCCTTCTATGAAGGGGAGTATCAAGAAGGGCTGCCTCTCCGTTCTCCAACCTCCTGCTTGAGAGCTGGGTTGGCCTCAGTGGGAAGCAGGGCATGTGACCAGTCTTCAGGGTATGCCTGCGGTTCTTCTCTCCTCTGCTCCTGAGTGCTGACATGGGCAAGGTCCACTGCAGCAGACCTTGTGCTCCGCAGTGAGCTTGTTTGTGATTGTGGCCAGCACCACCACCAGGATCTTCCTCGTTGGTATTAGTTCATGTGCAATGGCTGAGGAGACTCAGAAGTGAGTCGAAGAATCTGCTAGAGTCTGGAAAAGTTGGGAGTTGCAGTCAAACTTCCGGTCCTTCTGATGGTGATCAAGAAGTCATAGAGAGAAAGCTGGGGGGGTGGGGCACAGGGTGAGGAGAGCCAGTGCACAGCAGCAGGAGGAGTCAGAGAACTCTGTCCAAAGGCAGAGCTGAGCGAAGCCAGGGGGGACAGGGGCAGATGGCAACGTCCACGGCCAGAAGGTGGGTTCTCACCAGGCGTGGGATGTCCCAGGGCCTCGAGCCCTTGCTCTAAGGCCTCCACAACAAAGATGAATAAAAAAATGCCTGTCGTTGGAGCATCCCATCTACGGTGATTTGTCACAGTAGCCTAAGATAAGATAGGACCTGTTTCTGGAAAACCACTGGGAGGCTCAGCACCAGGGTCCCGGAAACACCGCCTTTCATGGTGCCGCTAGTGGGTTGAATGCCTCTGAACTGCAAACTACCAGCTGATGGGTGGCATCCTCGGAGAGCCGCCCTTCTCTCAGTTAACTCGTGATCATGGATGTGAATGCAGGGCACTGGCAATTGGCGTAGAGATGATTTCTGAGTGGCAGGACAGTGACAATGTGATTTAGCTTTTGGCCTCTATTTGCAAAGATTTGGGCCTGGAGATACTACGCAATTAAAAAAAAAAAAAGAAAAGAAAAACAGTCAGTTTCAAAAACTATTGTCATCCTGGGCACAAACAACGCATTGTATCAATTTTGCAGAGCTGGCTGCGACTTATGCTGAGTGCGTAGTATAAAAACATGCTGATTAAATTAAATTTTCTGTCAAGGTACATTGACAGGAAGAGGTGCTAATAAATTCAGATTTTCTTTTTTTGTCTGACTGTTTCTTTGTTGGTACTACAAGAAACCTAAATAATTTTGCTTTAATTTTTTATTTGGTAAGTGATTGTGTTACATTGAGCATGCATGTGTGTATCCAGTGAGGGACAAGCAAGAATTAGACCAAGAGGAAAAGTATTTTATTTATTTATTTATTTAGTATTCTAGGGAAAGGTCTACAGGGTGCTCAGGGTCTCGTTACTTGATCAGACTCATAGTGATCCGCCTGTTTACAGCCTCCCAGGAGCTGAGATTATAGTTGCGTGCCACCATGCCCAGTCTCAGCTGCCATCTCAGTGCACCTCGGGAGCAGGGCTGGCAGGGGTGGCCTGGAGATTGAACTTCTGGCCCCTGCACCTGCTTGCAGGCACCTTAATCTGCTGAGCTATTTGGCCAGCCCAGAAAAGCATTTTTAAAGAACTTGTGTATGTCCTGTGCAAAAGCCAGTACTCCGTAAATATGCACATGAAGGCATTAGACTACTAAAATATAAACATAGGTGTTTACGTCTGTGGCTGCAGCTGTCTGTGAGGGAGGAAGCCAGCCACACTTGAGACCCATATCTCTGCTTCGGCCGGTCCATACTTTCTGGCTTTCCCGCACAGGGCTGCCTCCAGCCAGCTCTCCCTCCATGTTCCTTGTGTCCCCGGGTCAGACGAGCTAGGTCTTCTTCCAGGGCTCCCTGGCACCTGGCCCCAGGCCACTCAGAGCACAGAGACTCTTCCACATGTTAAACAGATGAGTGGACCGGTGAGTGATGAAGCTGTCCCCGTACCTGCAAAGACTCACACTGGAAGCTAACCCACAGCGAGATGGATGGGCAGTGCGAAATAGCACGGGCAAAGAATTGCAGATGATAAGTATGGTTTTAACTCGTAATGATTGCATGTTTAATCATTCTCCCTGAGGAGACATGCTTTGAATATGTTTAAATATCTAAATTAGGTAGCATGTAATTAATTAGCAGAAGTGGTCTTTGTTTTGACCAGATATGACATGGGCAGTTTTAAATACGATAAATTCATTCATCATAATTTTTATTTAAAAATAAATGTGTATATGCACAGAGAATCATCTTATATAGGTGAATGAGAACTCTTTTGTACATGCTACCCATCCAGAGAAATAGGCCTTCTGTGGTGGGTCTGATTCCATGTGTTTTGATTTAAAATGAAACCCTGTTTCCCAGGTAGTACTCCTGGCCCAGGTCGGAATTCAAGGAGTCGGTATTGATCGCCTGAGAATGGATGTGTGCCTTAGTCATAGGCTTGGGAAATTCAGAGAGGTGCCAAACCCTGAGCTTTGCACAACCCTGCCAGAGGTGACCCTGTGCCTCAGGACCCAGAGCTGCTGCAGCTTTCCTCCTGCAGCTCACCTCTCTCGAGCCAGAAGAGACCAGAGCAGAGTGGAGCAGGAGAGCCTGGAGCCAGCGAGGCAGGATTTGTTGGGGTGTTGGCTTTCTGGCTCTGTGGATATTTCTCACGCATCTGTATGGATCTTGCTCTACTCCGAGGCAGACAGAGGCTAGTCTCCAAGTCAGTTAATGAAGAGGAGCTGGTGACAGACAAAACCTGAAGTGCTTTTACGGAAGGGTTTGCATCAGCTTCTACCCACAGGGCTCTTTCAAAAGCTCTTTTTAAAGTAAGGAGGAACATGGCTATTTTTCAAAGCCAGTCCACACACACACACACACACACACTCATCTGTCTGGTGGTATTCTGATTATTTCCCACTTGGAGGATGTAGAGGGAGCTGTTGGACCATCCAGATGGCTGCTGGAGAAAAGGGGTCTTTCCAGGCTTTCACACTGAGACAGTATCCAAATCACCCTCTCCAGAAAAATGTTTCCTGTGTCTTCTGCATTCCTTGGGTCACCCTGTTACCAATCTCTGTCCTAATTTTGGCGCCATTCTAACTGTACGGCCCCTCCATTAATACTTCAGAAAGGAGCTGAGAATTATTTGTAGATTTCTTGGCAAAAGTAAGAGGCAGAAAAGACAGAACAAATTCCACTGAGGAGGGAGGAGGGTACAGTCATTATTGACGCCATTGTCCGGGTGTCTGACTCAGTCTGAGTGCTCGCATGTCTGCACGGCTCTGGGTGATGTCAGACGCACAGACGATTCGAGCAATTGTCCAGGTGTTAGCTACACATCTGCAAAATATCCAATCTGCTTCCAGCATCAGAACCTCGTGGAAAATAATGGTGCGAAGAGAATCTTCCTGCCTTTTTTCACATCCCTGCAGACAATGAAATATTTGATGATGTCATTTTAGTGGCACTTTCATGCTAATGATGAGCTTTTCCTTTTCTGTATATCTGATGAAACTAGGCAGAACCAAATTCATTTATGAAAATGGAGGTGAGCGTGTTGCTCCTCTCCCGCGCCTGTGGACACGGTGAGTGCCTGCTTATTCTCCTGTCCACACCCGCTCCAGAAGTCCGGATCCACACCGCCAGCCACCGCCCTCTCCCATCACGCAGCTCATCAGAGCCACATCTTCTCAGCTTGTGGAGCGTGAACCGAGAAACCTCAGCAGAGATGAGTAGTTAGGGAACGGTTTGCATAAAGAACCAGCAGGCGCTCAGAGCCAGCAGAAATGGCAGCAACGACCCATCGCTGACCCATGGTAGACTCTGGCTATCACCACAGGGGCAAAAGACAGAGTCCAGAGGCTACACGGAGTCCAAGAGAGGAGGCCCCATGCCTGTGTGCTCCTGTCCCAGGGCCTCCTGCCTGGTGGGACTCACTCAGTCAGCAAGATTTTCCCAGCATGCCCCTGACCGAGCACTGTGCCCCTTTCCTGGGTGAGGCGCATCCTCTGAGGTTGCTAGAACCCCACTGAGAACTCTGAAGTATTTATTATAATTCATTACCAGGAAACGCTTAAGTCTGCTCTTTAAAAATATGAACAGAAATAATTATAGATTTATGACACTCGAAAGGTGAAATACTTATTTTGTGAATTAAACAGGAAGTTTTAAGACCATGCAACTAATTTGTAGATTCCCAAACTTTCAGAATTCTTCACGAAAAATATGTAAATTAAATTATTGAATTTAAAAACATTAGAGCAAGCCTTCATTTATGAAGCCAAAGTTTCCATTGTGGCCTTGTAGCCATATGCAGAATTTTACATTGTGAAATATTGGCAGAGGGGTTAAGGCTCCTTCAGATTTAGGAACCAGAGAAAAGTGTGGCGCATACCTTGTCTAGCATGTCTGAATTTATTCTCTTTGGGGTTATTTTATGCTACATTCTGGTCAAATCTAAAATTGCCCATAGGAAGGAAAAGCAATTATATATGTTGGGTTATAGTTAGACGCTATAACCAACACATTAGTTGATATTTTTCTTATCTAAGAAAGTTAAGACAAGTAGCCTGACTTTATGTCCTGATGCTATTTTTCTTTTTCTTAGAAGTGTTTTTGCTCCTGCTTTCAATTCAGAGGAAAGTGACCTGTGTAAACAACGTCTTTTATCTGTTCAGCAGTAGAATCACCCAGCTGTTACACGTCTGCTTGCCCTTTTGGGGTTAAATGAATTCAGCCTGAAAGAACTCTAGCTTTGAAAAATCTGCCTTAGTTTATCAATGGCTCAGATTTACGTAGGTATTGCCTCTTGCTAAGTATTATTTCTTCCCATTAGTTTATTCTCATCACAGTTAAGTTTAGGGATAAGCAGGGGGCTGCCTTTACCTCCTCTGAGGTGCTGGTAATTGCGCAGGGTAGACACTGAAATGGAAATCATCAGATGTAATGAGGCTTTAATTAAGGTGCTGACTCATCTTCCCACATTAGTGGTTATTATTCCCCCTGCAGAGTGGGCTGAAGCAATAGGAACCCTGGCATGCACTGGGTGCCATTTCCCCGAGATGATGAGCTATAAGGAACCCACTTAGAGCGGTCCTTACTAGATTAAGGGTCACGCAGGATGCGCTGTTTCACAGACAGCTCATTCAAAGGGATTTTTTTCTAAAAACTTCCTTCAAGGAACTGTCACCAAAGGGAATCTACTACCTAGACACAGCAGTGTTCCCTAGAAGTCTACAGAAATCCCTTACGAAGGGAATAGTATGAATAAATGGATGCAAACAGTACATTTCAATTGCAATTGCCTAGTGTATTTTCTAGTGAGACTTCAAGAATCATCATTTTCCACGATTAGATCAAATCGTCAGGGCCGTATGCCCAAGGATAAACTGCACTACGGAGAAATAACAAAGTTGATAGGTCGTTATCTTTATTAACTTCACTGAGAGGGAAGTTTGCGCGACTGGGTATGGGATTATCTAAATTACACAGCTGATTAGATGGCTCTTCAGCAGGACCCCGGAGAAACACTTGAAGATGTGAAGAATCTGGGAGAAACGGTTCTAGCCTCAGAGTTGCCAGGCTTGGCTGAGCGTTGTGGTTTTGTTTGTTTGTTTGTTGTTTATTTTGCTTTTTTTTCTAATGTAGAGGTGAAGAGAAAGTGAGTTACAGGGCTAGAATTATTTGTTTAGGTAGATGATAAAGCAACGTGATCCAAACCCTGTGTATGTGTGTGTGTGTGTGTGTGTGTGTGCACTGTACACATCAGTGTACACACGTGTGGCTTTTCCTACACCGACTTAGTAATTGACATGCAATGTATAAACCGTCTGCCTTGCCGGCAGTGACGGGGAAGGGTTTCCCACCACGCTTTCTCCTCATTCTCTCTTGCTCATTTGGAAGTGAACATGTGGGAAAAGGTTATGCAGAGCCACATAGCTTCGTCCACCCAGAGACAGTGAACTCCTATTATAAGAATGAATAATTGAAAGTTGATAAACCATCCTGCTTTTCTGGGCACTGTCTGCAGATGCAAAGTATTCTATAATTTCTGGCAGATTCTGCGTGGGGTGTGTGTGCGTGTGTGTGCTTGCACGCGTGTGTGTGCATGCTGCTGAGGAACTTCTTGGTGTAATTCTTTGGCTCCTTCTCCTACGGCAAGCATGTGGATGGAAATAAATCCGCTATGTCGAAAGACATTATAATGAGACGCTAATGAAGGCCCTGAGTCCAAAGACGGACTGTCACCTGGAAAGTGTGATCAGGAGGAGCATGCTGATGAGAGGCGCCCGCCACAGCGCCTCACCCTGTGGCCCTCTTGGTGCCGGCTGTCCTTGCCCAGCACTGCTAGCCTGCTGCAGGGAGGGGTGGACTGCGGGCAAGCAGGGGCGGCCGATCCTCGGTGTGCACAGCTCCCGGCTGGGCCAGTGCCACGCTAAGGACTGGGGCTTACGCGCCTGAGAGCAAATGTAAGCCAGAGAGCCCGGCAACGCATGCAGGATGGGAGCGCTTGCAGATGCAAAATTCGTGCCCCGACTTCTGTGCAGCTCAATTTAAACACCTTCCTTGTTTTCTTTGCCCTAACAAGATTACTTGCTTGTTACCTTTTAAAATTGTGCTATGTAATTTCTTTGGAGGTAAATTAGATATTTTTCCTAGACCTAAAAATCTCACTACTAAAAATTTTCTTCTGTCTGGGGATTTATTTTAGGAGACTATTTGGATCTGTGCAATTTTTCCTGTTGGAAATCAAGCACTCCTACAAGGAACCACTAGGGCAGAAGCATTTCATTCTGTATCGGCATATTTATTGTTTCATTCCCCACCTCTCCTCTTCATTTGAAAGTAATCATCCCTTTATGTATAGGATTACACTGAGTCAATTGGTAACATAAAAGACGGTTCGGCTGAATGGGAGAGAGAAACACAAAATCTCAAGCACATGTAAAAAGTGCATCTCCTCTTTCGCTCCTTCTTTCAGCGTCTCCTTGAAGTGACACAAACATCACACTTGTGTCAACGAACATATGCTTCTGGTAGTTAAAACAAGATTGTTTTTTGTGACATCAGCGAGCCTCACCAGCATGAACACTGCGATTGTCCTGCGTGGCTGTCCCATTTCCAGCCGGCATAGAAAAGGGCAGGCTCGCGTCACCCCCATTCACGGAGCCCGTCGCCTGGCATCCCCAGCCGGGAAGGCTTGGGTCTCCGGCCATTGTTCTCCTGACAAATGGTGAATGTCTTCCATTTGCAGAGTCTGACCTTGACTAATTACACAGAATTGCTGCAGCTGTCTCTCGCTTTACCAAGTGCAGGAGTCCCCAACAGCAGCAGCCACGGCAGAGTCCAGGCTTGAGAACTTCATCACCCCGGACAATGCCCCAGTTTGGGCTGACCGAGTGCCTGCATTGCCCTCTGGTACCCTATGTTGAAAAATAATTTATATTCATAGTGAGCTTTGTCCGTGGGTCTCTGGGAGCAACTGTTTTAGAACAGATTGGTGAAGTTTCCTGCAAGTCATCTAAATGGCAAAGAATAAAAGGATTAATACGTACACGAAATATATTTGACATTACTGCTGTTCAGTTTTCCAACATACTTTATGACTTTCTGTAAATATTTGCATAAATGACTTTTAAAACTGTTAATGCGAACAACATACTACAGCACAAAAGTAGCTGCTTTAATTAACGCCATCTACAGGCTTTGGAAGAACGGAATCGAGTTGCCGTGTGCTGTGTTAGTTCATTATGGAAAGTAAAAGCGAACAACTATGTGTTTGTGGTTAAAATAAAATAATTTGAAAGCATATGTCTTGGGAGAGAGACATTTTCACTATACTATTGTTCTTCGGGTGTGCATATTTGGAGTTGGTCACTATGATAAAAATATTAAAGTTAATTTTGATATTGGGGATTTGGAGAAGATAAATACGTTTACACTTTTTTTAATCAACAGAAGCTACCAGAGGAAGGTTGTTGTTTTAAAACTAAAAAATATAAAATAATGAAAAATGGTGATATTAAAAATTATACAAGATAAAATTACACAATAAATTTAGTGCACTGAGTTTTAAAAGTAACGTCATAGTGAGCCATCTGCCGACAGGGTAGTCTCCTCTGGTTTCAGTGCGTGCAGAGTCTGGATTTGGACCCTAATTGCAGGCCGGGTCCGGCCCACATCCCTGGAGAGCCCCCCTTCCCCAGTGCCCTACGCAGCACTGGTGAGACCAGGTCTCTGCCTGCGTATCCTACAGGCCAGGGGCAGCGGTGGATGTTTGCAATGTAACCTCGCTCTCCAAGCTCCGGCTGGCATAGGAGGCACTGGCTGTGTGTACCAGGAAGCGATCGGATGCTTCCTTTCTGAAAGAAATTCACACTTAAAAGATAATCACCAAAAATAAATGGAGCAAAGGGAAAGATTTTTAAGAGAAATGCATCTTTCGTTTCAACTAAGACAGCAATACAGGGAGTACCAAGAGTCTGGAAGGGGCTGGGAGCAGAACTTCCTATTTCTTATATCTTTATAGATAATTCCTCATGTCAAATTGCTGGTATCATGCAATTATAAGGCTAAATATGAACTGGAGCATGACTGTGTCTCGTATTAATGAAAAATAGCAGTCTCTGCTAAAGTCTAAGAAGAAAAACTGTGTGCAGGAAAACATTCAACTTTGTTAAAAAAATAAAAGTGTTTTAAATATATTTACATCCAGATTACACTAACGATAAATTGTAATTGCAAATTGGATCAACTTAAAGCTCTCGCAAGAAAGCAGCCTGTTAGGGAAGTGTGCAAACACGCTTCCTTCCACCTGTTCAAACTGCAGACCTCTGAAGCCGTATCTTAGCCTGTAGGATATTGTAAGTGCCCAATCCACGAGATGCCTGTATTTGTGGTTATTCATTTGGGTTGGTTTTTCTAAGACAAGAAAATTTTGTGGAGTACTGCAGTCCCATATTATGGAAACACCCTGCACATTGTCTGCACCTACAAGCATCCCTGTCAGAAAAAAATGTTAACCTGCTTCTCCCCTCAAAACCCTGTTCAGGTGAAAATGATCTGCCTCGCTGATGCCACCGGAGAAGGAGAGTGACACAGTGGCCCTTTCTGAGACAGTCTATGTACACTTCACTCTGCACACATTAGGGACACTGCTTATTTTGCAAAGCGATTGCAAAACCCAGATGCTTCCTGAAAAGAGCCCGGCAATGTATGAAAAGGGCACAGAAATGAATCCGAGAAATGGGTGCAGCATCAGCTACTGATATTTTGGAGCACCTACCTACAGCCCAAGGAGCAGACAGTCCTAAAGGTTCCCCTGGGATTAGTCCCAGGGTCATGTGGAGTTAATATGAAAAGACACCCAGCAGCCATCTCAAGACTGTGAGCTAGATCTTCAAGTCATTTGGATCTCCAAGCCGACTTGACTTAGCGTACAGTAACGCAGGGTGCTCCTGTCAGAAGTAAAGCGCCCCTGCAGGGATAGCTGTGCTCCACGTAAAGGCTGTGCACAACCATAATCAAACATGCATAGGCTTCTCCAGCTTCCTTGGGTCTGATGCCTGTTACTGCAAATCACCTGAAAGGGAAGAGCAGAGACCGTGGGTGACTCCTGTATCCCAACTCCTGTTGGTTATTTATTCCCAACTGGAAGCCTTCATGCAGCTCGACATCATAACCACGTCCAGTTGTACGTTTAAAATGCAGCCACATGTTCTGAGACACGCAAGATCAAAACCGCCCTGTTTTAAACTTGGTGCGTGGCTTCACACGGGAGCTAATGTGTTTTAATGGCAGTGATTATTTTTCAAGATGACTGTTTGTCACTGCTCTGCAGTGGATATGTGAACTCAGTCGAATGGGATCTCGAAATAGACATTCCTGCAGCTGACTGCTTGGCAGGCTGGTGAAGCTCCCACCAGCAAGTACAGATGAAGGGGCGAGGATCATTTATCAGGAGATTTTTTAAAGATTAGCTAAAAAGACAGTTCTAGTACATGACAAATTCAATAGACTTGAATACATGTTAAATCCCTTTCCAGTTCAGATGAGGAAAAAAAAAATATATATATATATATATATATATTTTTGGCTGACTTATTCAGTTGGATGATGTCTTGAGCGTACATTTTTAAAATCCAGAATTTTCACAGCCTGAAAGACACTTTCAGCAGAGGCTATATTTTAGCAAAGCCCTGAGCCACTCTGCTGGCAGTTTACAAGGACAGCTTTGCCAGTAGCTGTGAGATGTCATCAAAACATGAGGTGAATACTAAAAAAATTATAAAGGTAAAAGACACATTGCCATTTTCTCCCCTCAGAATATTCCTCCTTGCTCCAAACAATTATCCCGTAATTCTTGTCATTTTCTCCAGCAGCTCCTGAGATCTCTTTTGGGTCTTTTTGTGGTTGTTGCCATGTTCAGAATTAATTCAGTGTGTTTACTGTAATGTCCATCAAGCAGAAATATTATGGTGTGTCCTTCCCCACGGTATTCACCCCGTTTGGCCCTGGGGGACTGCTAGCTCTTCACTCAAGTCAAGATGATCAGGCAATGTTAGTGTTTTTGGTGCATTCAAGACGCAGAGGTAGCCAGACCTGCACTACGGAAGACACTCCTGAGTGAGAACCTCCAGAGTTGCTTCAGAAAGTGGCAGGAAGGATGGGCTGCAGGCAATGCGTGAGGCGGGGTTTTGGAGAGGTGAGTGGCCACGCATCTATCGCTGTCATAGTTGTCTTCCTTGTTCATGATAGCTTTAGCTCATACCTCATGCCATGACAGGAAAAAACCAGCCTGCTGAGAAAATGGATTTTCTCTCCTCTGTTTCATTAGCCGAGGCCCCTGAGGTCCACACAGTCATCTCAGACCCCAGGATGCAATAAATTGTTGACCAAATGGATAAAATAAGTGTGAAATCCTTCTCCTGGGTGTATATCTGCTACACTGATAGGAGCCAGTTAATTATCACGCTTCATTATAAAATAACCAAAGTGTTAGTCAAAAATAGTCCTTAAGCAGTTTCCTGATAAAGGTCAAGCCAGTATGCGAACTTTTTATAGTTACTTAAAGACAATCCTTTGGGGTTCTTAAATTTTGTTTTTAACTTTAATCTGAAGCTTGAGAACAAGTTAAGTGGTAAAAAGTCATTCCCATCAGTACTCTCACACATCATCCTTTTTCTTTTTTGTATTTTACTGCAGGGTCTATAGTGCCTACAGGGTCTCGCTACATAGACTGAACTCACAGTGATCATCCTGTGTTCAGGAGGCATGTACCTCCTGGTACATGCCCATAGTTCCAAGAACTGGGACTATCGGCGTGTACTCCCACGCCCAGTCTCAGTTGCCAGCTCACTGCACCCCGGGGGAGGGGCCGGCAGGGATCAAACTTCAGCAGCTGGGTCTGCCTAAGCAGGCGCTTTAATCCGCTGAGCTATTTGCAGGCCCCATCGTCCAAATTTTATACAGAGAATAAAATCAGCCTGGCCTGTGGGCTTGCAACATGGACACCTAACATTCCCGCCTGGGCTTGCTCGGAAGCGGGTACTTGATAACTGCCTAGTGTAATAGGAGACACAAGGGTGGGTGATGTTTTTTCAAGGATAACAAAGAGAAGCCTTCACTTGGAGTTATACCTCTGACTGAATCTAAGGGCTATGCATCACAAGCATAAGCCATTTTTTTTTTAAATTCAATCCATAAATAAAGCAATAAATTATACTTTGGAAGGGAAACAAAGAAGAAGTCCTTCTCTCCAACCCATGGCAGATGCTAAGGTGACACTCAGGTGAGCTGTCTTAGCCATCTCACCAGCAGCTTGCAGCATCCTGCAGGGCTGCCCTGAGCTACCCTGTGCCTTGGAGGATGCAGGAGCTGAGGCAGGCTGAGAAGGCCAGGAAGGCCACGGTGCCTGTGCCGGCTCACCCCGCTGACTGCAGGAGGCCTTCTCGCACTGCCACTCCTCTCCACACTTTCTCCACGCTCAGCTCTGACTGACTTCTAGGAACAAAAGTGCTTGTTAATAATAATAGTAAAAAAGTGTTAAAAATAAACTTTCCCATCACCCAAGGCACAGCCACTGTGCTTGTATCTCCATCTCTTGGGTAAAGTCGACCTCAGTGGTCTGCAGGGGACCTCGCAGCCCCGTGGATGCCTCACCAGGCACAGGCACAGCCCCTCAGGGATCCTGAGCTTCCGGACCTGGTACCTGACTGCACTTTGAAGAGCACAGGTCCTTTCAGAGAGCCACACTCAGGCATGGACAGCACCAAGACCAGGATCGGGAAGACCCATCTCCAGGCATGACTCACTTCTTGCAGCAGCTCCAGGAAATCAAGACCTTGGCAAGAAAAGTTGTCGGGAATCCTGCTTAGCAGACAGGTTAGTTTCAACTTGCATGTTTCAACTTTCCACATTCTGAGCCTCATCTGATGAGGAGGTGTCTCAGGTTAAAATCATCCACATGAATGTGTTTCTAGGGTTTTTCGGGATGGGTCAGAGTTGGAACAGTTTTGATGAGGATGGGAACCTGGTTAAATGCCCTACGGTCACCTCGAGGTCAGGATAGGGAAGGCCTAGGAGTGGGAAAGATTTTCTAAAAGGCAGGACCTGGACCTACACAGAAACTCAGCTTAGGTCATCTCTGAACTCAGTAGATTAAGAAACAGGTGCCCATCCGGTGCTCTCCCTTGACACTCAGTGCCCCGTGTGCCCAAGGGGCCAGGCCCACCCGCTTGAGGCCCAGCAGCACAGGAGTCATCCTAGGGACTTCATACAGGGGGCATGGGTCCTCCAGAGATTGCCCCAAGTGCCGAGTCGCAGCTGGCTCTCTGCTGGCGAGAGGAAGCCCAGGTACAGAGCCTCTGTCACGTTCCAAGGCTTAGCTCTCCTCGAGGTGGCTCGTTTAATGCTGTGCAGGAGACATTGTTGGGCAAGGAGCTGGGCAAAGACCTAGAGCTGAGTAAGTAGATCCAAAATGTACAGTACATAGTGGGAAATGTGAAGCTGCTCTAAGGGAAAGAGAAACTGAGATGGGAGAAAGCAGAAAGAAGGAAGGGGAAAAGAAAAACATATAAATGCCAGTGAAGTTAGTTATACTACTCACTTCTATTAGTCATGGAAAGAGAAGTTTGATTGAATTTTCATACCTGTATCTCTTAATCTGAGCACCTACTTTGGAGCTAAAACATGCAAGGGGCTCACCACTGTCACCCTCCCACAGTCTTATTTTGAATTTTGTATGATTGGGGTTTTTTTTCTTCTTCTTTTTCAAATAAACAGTAAGCTGGCAAGATAGCTGAGCAGACTAAAGCACGTGCTTAGGCAAGCTTAGGCAAGCGCAGGGACCGTGGTGCAATCCCTGCCCCCCCCCCATGGCATCAGCCCCGCCCTCAGGGTGGGCTGAGCTGGCCTCAGAGTCCCTGCACGGTGGCGCACAGCTGGAATCCCAGCGCTGGGGAGGCTGAAATCAGGAGCATCACTATGTGTCTGAGCTGGGCAGTGAGACCCTGAAACAATGAAGCACATTAAAAAATAATAAACAGGGGCCGGCGAGATGGTTCAGTGGTCTGGCGCGCCTGCTTAGGGGGGCTCAGGCGACTGTGGGGACTGCAGTTCGATCCCCGGCACCACATGCTGCGCCAGCGTCACCACCAGGGCTGGCTGAGCCAGCCACGGGATGAATAAATGGAGAGGCAAGCGAGCGCAACAAGCAAACAAATAGATAAATAGATAAAAATTAAAAAAAAAAAATAATAATAATAAACAGTAAAAATTAAAAAAAGGAAACCCCGCTTGCCAGTATTGGCGGAGACCACAGGAAGGCAGCTGCAAGCCAAGGAAGAGCAAGGATCAACAACAGCGCTTAGGAGTCAACACAGAAACACACGGGAAGACCCGCCTCCAGAGCCCGCGCAGAGGGCGTGGGGCTGGCAGCCGCCTCCACCTCGCCTTTGACCTCTAACTTTAGAACAGAGGTAACAGTGGCCTTTGACTTCCCCCAAAAAAGGATGGAAAGTGAGCCAAATTTGTATAAGGTTGACGTGGAGAATTCGTTATTTTTATTGTTGTTCATTTATTTATTTAAATCTTATTTATTGATTCATTCATTCATTTATTTATTTTTGGTACAGGGTCTCACTATGCAGCTCAGACTCACAGTGATGCTCCTGTCTCAGCCTGCGCAGTGCTTGGATTACAGGCATGTGGCACCAGGGCTATTTTGGTGGCCGTTTAGCGTGAGGCTGGCATGGAATCCAGCACCGGGGATCAAACTCAGGTCGCTAAGTTTGCCAGGCAGGGGTTTAGACCACTGAGCTATCTCCCTGGCCTGGAGTTTATTAATTCCTCTGAAAGGAATTAATTCATTTAATGACATTAATTCATTTAATGTCTAGTGTGTGGTTAATAACTAGCTCACTAGCTGGCACTGTCTGGCTTGCATATGTTTGAAAACAGGCTTTTCTGATATTTCCATCATGTGCAATCCTGTTGTAGTTTTTAAAATAGTTGACATTGCAAATGACAGGCAAAACAC